>PVKH010005622.1:0-21897 GCA_004027955.1 Chaetophractus vellerosus | reverse complement strand
CGGTGCCCTATCCACTGGGCTATCGAGCCGGCCCCTCTCTGTTTTTTAATTGATCCTCTTCCCAGATGTTCTATCCAATGCTGAGAGTGGTGTATTGAACTCTCCAACTATTACTGTAGAGACATCTATTTCTCCCTTCTGTTTTGCCAGTGTTTGTCTCATGTAATTTGGGGGCATTCTGGGTAGATGCATGTACATTTATGATTGTTATTTTTTTCCTGGTGAATTGAAACTTTTATTAAAATATAAAATCCTTCCTTGTCTCTAATAGTTTTGTTTTTAAAGTCTATTTCATCCAATATAAGTATAGTTATTCTGACTTTTTTTGGTTACTGCATGCATGGGATATCTTTTTCCAGCCTTTCACTTTCAATCTATTGGTATCCTTGGGTCTAAGGTGTATACAATCTCTTGTATACAACATATAGATAGCTCATATATTCTTATGCATTCTGACAGTCTGTCTTCAAGCTCACTAACCTTTCTTCTACCTCCTCAAATCTGCTGTTATTTGTCTCCAGTGTATTTTTTATTTCATTTATTGTGTCTTTTATTCCCATAATAGCTGCTATTTTTCTATGTATGCTTTCAAATTCTTCTTGTACTCACCCAGTGTCTTCTTAATATCCTTAATCTCTTTAGCCATCTCATTGAATTTGTTAAGGAGTTTTGTCTGAACATCTATGATTAATTGTCCCAACTCCTTTATATCATCTGAAGGCTTATTTTGTTCCTTTGACTCAGCATATATTCCTGTTTCTTGGTATGGATTGTAATTTTTTGTTGGTGTTGTGGCATCAGCTTACTTGATGTATTATTCTCGTCAAAGTTTCTGTCTTTAGTTTAGGGCTTTCTTGCCATTTCTCCCTTGCTGGTTGTGCAAAAGGAGCTAAGGATGTAGTTGGTATGGTAAACTGTTGAAGCTGAAGCTGCCTGCATTGCCACAGGAACCTATGAAGCTTCCCCCACCTTTCTCCTCTGCAAGGAGTAGGGATGGAGCCACAGCCATGTGTAGTTATCCAACCTGTGTAAGCTAAGACCATCTGTAGTTGCCTGGAGAGACAATGAGGCTTCAGGCTACTTCTTCCCTTAATGACGTGCGGATGGAGCTGCAGGTAATCTAAGCTGTGCAGATCAAAACCGACCGCAGTTGCCCAGGTAGACTGACATATCACTGGCCTCCCTCCTCTGCTGCCATGGGTGGGAATGGACCCTCCAGTATGCCCAACAATCTAATCTGTGTTGACCAAAAGCACCTTCATTTTCCCTGAGAAGCTGAGGGAATACTTTCCTTTCTTCTCTTATGGGGCGGGGATAGAAACACAGACACCCATGTGGGCAGAAAGCATCTGCGGTTGCTCAGAGAGGCTGAGGGGCCACAGCTCCCCTCCTATCCTATTGAGGGCTGTGGATAGAGCTCCATGTGTCCAAGTATCCAGTCTGTGTGGGCTGAAACCACCTGTAGTTGTCTACATAGTCTGAGGGGACACACCTCCCCTCCTATTCTATTGGGACATGGGGATGGAGCTACTGATGTCCAAGTATCCAGTGTTTGTGGACTGAAAGTGCCTAGAGTTGCCCAGAGAGGTTGAAGAAACATCAACCCCCTCTTATTCTATGGTTTCGGTGGGGATGGACTCAAAGGCCGTCAACAAACCAGCATGAATATGCTGAAAGCACTGACAGTTGCCCAGAGATGCTGAGGAAACACAGGTCCCCTCCTATCCTACCGGGATGTGAGATAGAGTCCCAGGTATCCAGTCATCCAGTGTGCCAGTTGAAATAAACTGCAGTTGCCCAGAGTGGCTGGTGCAAGTCCTCCCATCTTCCACCCTGCCAGAGGTGAGGCTGGAGCTTAGGTTAGAGCTGCAGTCCAAACTGGGTGGAAAGAAACCAGTTCCTACCATCAGTGTTATTTTTAATCAGCCCTGATCCCCCTCATGCTAGGGACAGAGTTAAAATGGCAGCTATTGGCCTCTTTCCAACATGGACAAGTTCAAACTTTAGCTGTTCTTAGTATTATACTTTAGTCAGCCAAATTTACTAATCAGTAACTAAAGTCAGTGAACAACTATCTCTTCCCCATTTTTGGGAAATCAAGCTTCTAACTCCAGCCATGGAATAGCTCCTGAGGCAGCTTCTGTCGCTAGTGGAAGATGGGCAATAGCCTCTATGAATGTTCACTGCAGATGGGTACTCGCCTCCATCCATTTTCCCAGAGATGTTGCAGGATGTTCTTCTGGTCTCCTGGGCCTCCAAAATGGGTGCTTTAGATAGCTCTGGGTAATTACTAACTGCCCTGTAGGATGAGCTGACTCTTGGAGTTCATTATTCTACCATCATCTTGCTCTTCTCTCTTTCTGACTTTTTAAAAAATTATGGAATCATGTATAAAACATGAACTTTCTCATCTCACCCACTCCCAAGCATATAATTCAGTGAGGTTAATCATACTTGTAATGTTGTGCTATCCTGGCATTATGAGAAATTTCCCATCACACCAAATAGAAACTCTGCACCCATAATGCATTAACTTCCCCTTGTCCTTCTTTGACCACTCTGGAAATGTGTACTCTCCTTTCTGTCTCCATTAATTTGCATATTCTAGTTATTTCATTTAAGTGGAATTGTGCAGTATCCATTCATTTGTTTCTCACTTTTTCACCCAACATGACGTCTTCAAGTTTCATCCATGTAGTAGCATGAATCAGAGCTTTATTCCTTTTTTAGGGCTGCATAATATCCCATTATATGCATATACCACCTTTTGTTTACCCATTCATCCACTGATATATTTTACTTGCTTCCATGTTTTGGTTATCATGAATAATGCTGCTATGGACATTGATGTACAAATATTGGAGTCACTGCTTTAACTTGTTTTGGGTATATACCCAGAAGTGGGTTTGCTGGGTCATATGGTAGTTTTAGGTTTACCTTTTTAAAGAACCATTAAACTGTCTTCCACAGCAAATGCACCACTTTATTTTCTACCCAACAAAAAGTACAAAGGTTCCTAGTTCTTTGCATTCTTGCCAGCATTTGTCGCTTTCCATTTTTTAAATAGTAGTCATTCTAGTGGGTGTGAGGTGGTATCTCATTGTGGTTTTGATTTGCATTTCCCTAGTGACTTTTTTTTTTTTTTTTTTTTTTTTTTTTTTTTTTTTTTTTTTTAAGATTTATTTATTTTATTACATATCTCCCCTTTCCCCGCCCCCCCGCTGCAGCAACGCGCCAAGAGTGGTCACTGCGCAGGCGCGGCTTTCCCCGCTTGTGGGCGGTCTTCTGTGTCCATTCACGGCCGGCTTTCAGTTCACGGGTGGCTTCCTGCGCTCCATTCGCGGGCGACCTGCCCTGCCCGTGGCGGCTCTTGCCCTGTCCATGGCAGCTTCTTGCCCTGCCCACGGCGGCTCCGGCCCGCCCATGGCAGCTTGACATTCTCAAGGCGGTCTGCCTGCTAGGAGAGGTCCCCGGGAACCGAACCCGGGGCCTCCCATGTGGTATGCTGGCGCCCTATCCACTGGGCTATCGAGCCAGCCCCTCCCTAGTGACTTTTGATATGAGCATTTTGTCTTGTATTTATTGGCCATTTGTGTTTCCTTGGAGAAACGCCTATTCAAGTCCTTGCCCAATTTTGTAATGAATCTTTTAGAATCCACTTCTCATTTTTCTCTGCATATTTTTCTAATATTTTCTGTGTGGTTACCATGGGAATTAAATTTAGGATCCTAATTCTATAACATTCTCATTCACTTTGATATCAACTTAGCTTCAATAGCATATGCAAACACTGTTCCTATATCCCTCTGTCCCCCCAACTTTGTGCAGTGCTTGTGACAAATTACATTTGTACTTTCTGAGTCCAAAACCATTGATTTATCGTTACTTTTTATGCATTTGCATTTTAGATCCTCTAGGGAAAAAATAGTGCTACAAACAAAAATACAATAGTACTGACATTTATATTTATTCATGTCATTACCCTTACTGGAGATATTCATTTCTTCATGTGATTTTTGTCTAGTGTCTTTTCATTTCAACCTAAAGAGCTCCCTTCAGCCTTTTTTACTTTTGGTAGGGCTGGTGTAGTGGTAACGAAGTCCCTCAGCTTTTGTAAATCCAGCAATGTCTTAATCTCTCCTTCATTTTTGAAAGACAGTTTTTCCAGATACAGGAATATTGGGGGGCAGCTTTTTTTTTTTTTTTTGCTTTCAGCAAATTAAGTTATCCCACTGCCTTCTTGCCTCCATGGTTTCCTGTGAGAAATCAGCATTTATTCTTATTTAGGGTCACATGTACATCATATTGTTTCCCTCTGTTTCCCTCTTGTGACTTTCAGAATACTCTTTATCTTTGATTCAACTGTTTAAATATAATATAATTAATAATGGTAGAGCTTATTTGGGTTTATCCTATTTGGAATTCATTGAAATTCTAGGATGAGTACATGTATGTACTTCATTAAGTTTGGGGATTTTCAGCCATGAATTCTTCAAATATTCTTTCTGACCCTCTCTCTCTCTTTCTTCTCTTGCTGGAACTCACTCAATGCATATATACCAATGTATGCTTGATGATGCCCTGTAGTTGTCTCAGGCTTTGTTCAGTTTTCTTCATTCTTCTTTCTTTCTGCTGTGCAGACTGAATAATTTCAATTCTCTGATCTACAAGTTCACTGATTCTTTCTTTGACTAGCTCCTACTGTTGAATCCCTCTAGGAAAAATTTTATTTCTGTTACTGTGATATGTAGTTCTATTTGATTCTTTTCATGATTCTATATCTTTATGTTATCTTTGTGTTTATCTTTAATTTTCCTGATTTCCTTTAGTTTTTATTTGTCCATGATTTCTTTTACTTTTTGAGCATATTTAAGGCCATTTATTTTTTAATTCTTTGTCTATATGCCCAAGGTCTGGTATTTTTCAATGATTTCTGATTCTTTATCCTGCATCTATCCATGAGCTATTGTTTCTTGGTTCTTTGTATGTTTTGAAACATTTTGTTGCCACTTGGTCACTTGATATTTTAATGTTATCTCTGAAATTTAGATACTCTGGTGTCTGTACCTTAAGCTACACCCTACTATTGTTCCCCAATCAAAACCTTAATCATTATTTAAACAAGTAAAAGTGAAACATCTGAATCCAATATAATCTAATATGCCTGGAGGGACAGATCAGTTTACAAACATAATCCAATATCTCCTTTTGGAATTTATAAACAATATCAAACTGCAACACTCTACCCTCTGAATTCCAAAAAGACATTACAATATTCAAAAACTTTATTTCAATAACAGTACTAAGTACAAAATTATATCATAATCAGTTTAAAGAAATACAGTTTGTCTTGGGGCAAAGTCCCATCTGCTGTAGACCCCTGAAACTTACAAAACCATATATCTACTTCCAATACATAAATGGACAGACAAAGCATAAACATTTTCATTATAATAAGGAGAAAATGTGAGGGAAACATGAGTCTTGGATGTTCTGCAATTCTGTAAAATGGCAGGGCATAATTCATTAGATGTCAAAGTCAGAGAGTCATTCTTAAGAAGATGGTTCCTTCTCCCTGGGGCCACATGGAGACCCACATTTTCCAAAGGTTTGCCCAATGGCCATATTTTTGGTTCCACCCTCATCAAGGATCTGGGTGGCAACCAAGCTCCATACTTCACCCTCCAAGAGCATTGGGGTGATTGCCAAACTTTACCCAATCTTTGGGTGAGAGTCTTAACCCCCTAAGTACAGTGAAGTGAAGACAACATCCCCCCTAACATTTGGAATACAGGCTCAACCCTGTCAGAGCAACGAGTTGACCACCTGGCCTTCCCTAATCCATGAGGGACAGGTCCACGCCTCTCAGACCTATGGGGTGATGACCTTAACCTCCCTAATCCTTGGGGAATGTGCTCCACTCCCTCTGTACCCTGGGGTAGCAAAACACTCCCCAAACATTGGGTGGGAACATCTACCCTCTTCAACTGCTGGGGCAAACTCACCCACTCTGTACACACAGGTTGGGCTCCTTTCTTGGCCCAAAGTGATGTCATAATTCCAGATCTCAGCTTCCAAGCTTTTCCTCATAAAGCTGTTTCTCCTTCAATCTCTCCCTTCCATGTCCCTTATAGTCCAAGCTGACAGTGGTTTTGTTCATACACCTCTCTAAAAAAGCTTGCTGGTTTAGTATGCAAGAAGCATGGGTCCAAGCCATCAGACAGTAAGTCTCTCCTAGATAACTGCATCTTTGATCCTGATTTACAAGTTCCAATTTTAGTTAAGTTTTCAAATGGGGCACTATCTTTTGGGAACTTGATTTTCAGAGTCTTGGAATTTCCAGAATCAGTTTCTGTTTTATTTTTTTTTTTCTGTGCCTAACAGTTCAGTCCTCAGCTTATCTCCATCTTCTAGCATTTTGTAATAAGCTGCAAGGAGAAGCCAAACCACATTTTCTGAGTTTACTATGGAATGTTCTTCAGCTAAATGTCCAGGCTCACCATTTTCAAATTCTGCCTTCCATAAAACATCAGGAGTTAATCTTGCTAAGCTCCTTGTGACTTTAAAATGGGGATCACATTTCTCCCAGTTTCCAATAGTAGTTTCATCATTTACTTCTAAGGAATCATAAAAAGTCTCTTTAGAATCTATATTACTATCAACAGTCTCTTCAAAGCATTCTAGATTTTTTCTACCAAGCATCTCACAATTCCTCCAAAAAATACCCCTTACCCAATTATAAAACCATTCCAGCATTTTTGTAATTGCAAATGAACTACCCACTCCTTGTACCAAATTCTGTATTAGTCAGTGTATTAGTCAGCCAAAGAGGTGCTGATGCAAAATGCCAGAAATATGTTGGCTTTAATAAAGTATATTTATTTGGGGTAGACACTTGCAGTTACCAGGCCATAAAGTGTAAGTTACTTCTTTCACCAAAGTTTGTTGCCATGTGTTGGAGCAAGATGGCTCCTCATGTTCAACCTTCCTATTCCCCTTAAGGCTTCATGATAGGTCTTTCTAGGCTTTGTCTCTCTCCCTGGGGCTTGATTCTCTCCAGGCTCAGCTGCTTTGTTCTCTCCCAAACCCACTGTGAACTGTGAGGTGAATGGTTCATTGCTTTTCCTGGTCCTTCTCTACTTCCTCATGACCAAGCTCCTCTGTGCGCTTACTTCCCAGTGCTCCAGCTCAAAAACTCAGCATCAGAACTCCAGCTCTGTCCTTTGCCATGTCTTTTATCTGTGAGTCCCCACCCACCAAGCAGCAGGGACTCAACACCCTACATGACGTGGCCCAATCAAAGTCCTAATCATAATTTAATCAATAAAAAGTGATACCTCTGACAGACCAGTTTACAAACATAATCTAATAATTATTTTTGTAATTCATAAACAGTATCAAACAGCCACATCAACCTAGCTAATAATGCAAACGGAGAGGCACCATGCAGGGTACTGGGGTCTACCTTGAATGCACAAGAGAGTTTGAAAATACTGAAGTCTATCTCTTTTTAATTTTTAGACATTTCTAAATACTTCCAATGCAGTTAATAACATATCAAATGAACTTAAATATTTTAGTACTTTATGTTTACTTTTACACTTTTACCATGATTATGTTAATTAATAAGTATTTTACTTTAGAAGTACAGGCAAAACTTCTTTCTCCATTATTTCATGAAAACCAAAGTTCCCAATGGAATCAAGACAATCTTTCCCCTACTACCACCTTAACATGCAGATTGAGGTTGCTTCTGGCAGGTTTCTCTATTATGAAGTTACTTTTTTAATAAATATGAATTCAGCAATGGCTCGCTGGAATTAGCTGTTTAAGTACTTCAGATTAGACAATGCATTTATAAACTTCTTATAATTAACCATAACCACATAGACTAGTTACTTTACCTTTAAATAAGCTAATTAAATTACAGTTAGCAACCAATGAAATTTAACTTTATCCATTTAAAAGTCTTGCCTTACATCCCTCAATCTGTTCTGTGAAAACTAGTCATTTCACTTTAGGACAGATCTATATTTTATTAAACATGAACTTACAATTTTTATCATCTTAAAGATTTAATGTATATAATGCTAATTTATTTTATTAATATCCTATAAACCTAAGGAGATTACATCCAAGCTAAATAAAGTTGAAACAATTAGTCTCTGCAAGAATTGTTCTTTTCTCCTCTCTTCAAGAAAATCCCTTTTCTTGAAGAAAATTCTAAAATTGTGACTAACTTTAAAAGCATACTGACTTCTAGGTTCTGGAATATATTATAATTGTTTAATTTATTTTAATCATAATTTAGAAAATCTCTGCATACCTCTCAAGGACTTTTTAATTTTACTTACTGAAATGGGGCCATTGGATTATTAATTACTTGCATTTTAAAGCTGTCAAAAGGTTTAAATTGGGGAATTACAGGAAAAACTATGATTCTTAATTCTCCAGCTTGGAAGATAAGTGTTTATTTAACTTTTAAAAATTTGAATAGAACTCTTTTAAGAATATTCATTTGTTAATTTGATAGTACCATATCAATGTATGAAAAAGTACACTGAACATATAGACAGACACAAGTAGAGAGTTAGACACAAACACACAACTTAATAAAGTTACTTCTAATTTTCATCCTCTTACAAAATAAGTTTAACTGTAAAATAACATTTAAAAGATCTTTTTGAAGGCTATTTCTGATTATTCTAATCTGTACTGTGTCCATACAGTTTTGCATAAGAATTTCACTCCTTTTAGTTATTGGCTTATAACCAAATTATTCCAAATGCTTTAAAATACAATTTAAGTTTTTCTTTACTTCAGAGCTTTGCTTATTTCCCATTTCAACTTTTACAGACCTTGGATGAGCAATACTAATTCCAATATATAGTCACTGAAGTCATTGAAGTCTAAAAGAAAACTGTATTTAATTTTTTTTTTTTATGACCTGCTGCTTTCAGAATACTTGATGCTCATGGTGGATGATCCCCCACTTTCCAGTCCTTGGAGATAACAGCACTCCAGTGGTTGCTGGACTGGAAGAGTAGACAAACCCAAGGGCCAAGGTTTTCCACTATGCATCAATTTCTCCATAGGCTGTGGTGTTCCTCTGGGCTCTTGCCTAGAGTAGTTAAATTGTAGTCCACACCTGGATAATCATGACAGAAAGCAGGGCTATTAACACCAGTGGAAGTATGGGAGGTAAGGGTGTCTCAAATTTGCCTTCTCCAGAACAATGGGGGGGGGGGCAGAAGTTGCCAAGGCTACAAAAAGGGGTGAATAGAGTAGTTACCTCTACAAAGGTGAGGCCAGTCATAAAATAGCCATAAGTAATGACAAATTCCATTTCAAATTATCATCACAATAGCAAGCATACATGAGGGTGAGGCTAGACCTGAAAGAACCATAAACAAATGTAAATTAGTCTAAGATTACCATCATAATAGTAGGTCTAGGCTAAATCCATCCAGTTATAGCAAACTCAGCTTTTGCTGTTTTATAATATAAAAGCATCTACTTAATGATCTTAACTCTTGGTTACATTTTCTAGTAAGTTTTTCTTTAAAAACAAATTGGGTGCTTTCATTTATTAACTAGGCAACTAAAACTATTTTATTAGTAACAATGCTGCTAAATTTTTCCGCTTTTCCAGCAGTTCAACTAATTCCACTTGTGATTTCTTTTATACATCAAATCCAATTGCAAGATAATATTGACAATTAAAGACTCATTTTTAGGTTACCTTTCACTGTTATTCAATTTGTAACATGTGAACCCCAAATCTGATTTATGAGTTCTTAGGCACAAGCAGACTGACAAAGTTAAAGTATGCACAGATTAGAACGGAAGAGAGAATTTTACACACTTAGCATAGGGAAAGATCTGATGGAAGCCATTCTCCAGGAAATTTTTTATCTTAATTGACAGCATATGAGGTTCCTTATTCTACAGAGGAGAGGTTTAGTAAATGGCCTAGGTCTTGGTTTCCCATTCACTCCCCTTATTAGGCACAACTGAGGCTACAGAGGTCCAGAGTTGTGGGTTAGACAGAACAAGTGGATCCCATGTTAATTAAGAAATTAATGATCCTACCTGTCACTGCAAGGATCATCTGAGGTACCTCCTGGTGGATGGTTCATGCATGCACTCGGGCCCCTTCCATTCTCCCCTGGGACACTGCCCCAGTCATCTTGGTGGTGAGACAGACTGGGGCCAGGTTTCTGCTGATATAGAGCCTGGATTTGGGCAGCCCTGAGGTGATTGTGCTGTTACTAGATTTTGTCTAGGTTCTTGGCTTATGCTGCAGAAATGAATTTCAGAGCACGTCGGGCTAGTTAGGCCAGTAATTTATTAAGGTAGGGAGGGAAGAGAAAGGGAAGAAAATAACAGATCACAGGCCCCTGGTAGAGGGTAAGGGACTGAAGAGTGATAAAAAAGACTGATTTATAGGCCACAATTTCCCATTATAGAGTATAAATGTTCAGGTTTTACTTGTGTGTTATTCCATGTAGGGGTTACATGGTGAGAGCAGGCACAGAAGCCAAGAGGGCCAAGAGCGGGTAAGAGGGTGATTTTACTTTTGCACCTGCTTTTTAAACCATTAATTTTTCTACTCCTTTGCTAATGGAATGGGAGGAGCCCCAGGTATTTTCTGTTTTGATTGATTACACCACCCATCAATCCCCCGTGTGGGCCCAATGATAATGTCCCTGGAGAATATCCAGGGCTTCTCCTGGCTTCTGGGGGAAACATTCTGGATGGGAGAAATCTTGTGAGGGTCGTCCAGCAGCTATCTTGGGGGTGTTGATTCCACAAGGACTTCTTTCCAGGTTCCAGATCCATCTATTGATTCCCTAGCTTACTAGCCTGCTTCAGTGCCTCTAATGGTGATAATTAAAGGGTGAGCCTGTCTCAGACCCCATGCCTCACATTCCTTACCTTCTTCATCTTGTGGCATGGTCTTGATTGTTGAAAACAATCAAGGGGAGTTAATGGAAGTTTTGAGGCCCAGGGAAAGTTGAAAGGGGAGTTAATGGAAGTTTGGGGCCCCAGGGAAAGATTTTTGCAGCTTCTTATGGATTTCTAAGGGAGATTGGGTAATAAAATGAGGTCCTAGGAGGAGCTTTCCTTCCCTAAAGTCAGGAATTACCAGAGGGTATTTTTATTGTCTCTACTAGCTTTCCTTGAAATAAAACTGGGTTTGTTTCTAGGTTCTGCCTGAGTAATTTCCCTGAGCTTATTAAAATTGACCAGTTTGGTAGTGCATTTCCTCATTCCTTTAAGGAGATATGATCACATGGTCTCTGGCCCTCAGGTCTGTCTGTCTCATCTTTCCATCTTTTATAGGTTTAACTGAAATCCAGGGTCCCATGCAGAACACACTCGTTGCTATACTGTGGCCATGTGGTGTGGCAGGAAAAGGTTAGCCTCTTCATTTTTTAGACCATCAATAGGCAGATTGTCCCAATTCCTGAGAAAATGCCCCAATGGGGAGTCTGTTGGAATGCTAGAGGCTGCACCCATTGTTCTAGGAGAGAAATGGGGGGAAAAAGTCTGTCAGCCAATCTGGCATCTCAGATCCCAGCCTGACTGAAATTTTAGCCTCCAAACCAGAATGCCCAAGGCCCTTAAGTCTTGGGGGACATTTGGAGTTTTTGCTCTGGTTCCTGAAAATCGCAGAGCCCATGCCCCTAGAATCCCTGGGGTGAATTAGGACTTGGGAAATGTCCAGACCTAGGTTCTGGACTGATGCTTCCAGACGAATTTTCTCCCTAAAGGAGGGGCTGACTTGAAACCTTTCTTTTGGCTTTCTATTGCAGAGATCTTAGAAAGGTTGGCCGTGAGAGAGACCACTGCCAGGGACCAAATATACAGTTAAACTGGACATTAAAAGGCACATTAAGAAGCAGAGACTGACCTGCAGGTAACAGGCAAACAGCCTTGGGGGGCCCGGAGATAATGGATTAACAGGAATCTCAGGGCCTCCCAAGGACTGAGGCATGGCCCAGGGTGAGAGTCCCAGGGGCCTCACTAATTAAAAAAAAGAGGGTACAGACAGGCTTTAACTAAAAGTTTAGACTCACCAGTCTTCACCAGGTGTTGGGGAGAGTTACTTGCCTCTCTGTCTCCTGGCTTGTTTCGTCAAATATGTTAGCGAATGCTCTGAGTTCTAGGCTTCTAGGTTCTTGGCTATGTCTCATAAAAGAATGTAAGGACATGCCATAAGGTAGGCAAAGGAGTAAAGAGTTTATTAAGAAACAAGAAAACTAGAAATGAGATAAGTACACAACCTAAGACATGGGTGTGGGCGTGCTAGAGTGAGACACGCATGTGGGGCCCCAGGTTAGGCCTTTTTAATGCCTTTCCTACTGTTGGGAAGGGGCCCCAGCTGTTTGCTGTTCTGTTAGCTCTCAGGGGGCAAATGGGGATGCCAGTGTTTAGAGTTATCCAGGGCTTCCCCTTGATCCTGGAGAGAGTTCCAAATGGGACCTCATGGACAGGCTCTAGGTGCCCTAGGTGGGTTCTTTCTGGATTTGTTTTTAGGAGCCGGGGGTTTCTGGGTGGAGATTCATGGCCATGTTCTCTGTCGGGTCCCAGCTGCCTTCCCTCTTTCCCTATACTAACCGGCCTCACATCTATCCGTCTACCCATCCATCCACCCATGGCTTCTTTCAGCTATTTTTGAGTACTTGTTAGGTACTGAGAGAAGACTAATGCTAATCCAGTACCTTTTAACTGGAACAAAAATTCTAATTAAATTCAGTTAAAATAATGAGATCACTCAATTCAGTCAATTTTAATGGAAATGAAGAAGTGATAGAAACCTTAGAGAAAATATAATAAAAGTCTATCATATACAAATTTATGAAATTATATTTGAAATTTTAAACAGATTTATTTTTAGAATTTTTAGACTAATATAATTTAACTGGACAAAAAAGAAATTCAAAAATTAAATCATCTCATAACTATTAAATTGATACTGAAATCAAATTACTTACCACAGAGTAACCCAGGATGAGACAGCTTCAAATGGGAATAATATAAAATATTTAAGAAAAAAACAACTACAACTAAAAATCTTTGTATAGAAGAGAAAAAATGGTTAAAACCTACACATTCCAAGGAAGACAAAGAAAATGCTTATTTCTCTCATGCAATCAAATGTAAAAGAAAACAAAATGTCAACAAGCCAAAAGAACTATTGTAAAAGAGAATAAAATCATGATCAGAACCACTGTGCCTGATCTGATGGAGTAGAGTGCACCAGACCAACACTCTTAAGCAGCGTAATCAGAAAATACAGATAAAATCCAAAACACATCTCCTTAAAGGTATTGATGAGCTTATGAGCAACCTGACCTAGAAGGGAGGTGTTGCAAAATTCCAGAGTATGTGAAAAGAGATAGGTGAGCTTACACTCTGCATCTGTTTTTCTATAGAAGCATTTGCCTGTTCTGAGACACAAGAAGCTAAATATCAAGGCTTAATATTCTCACGGCCATGCTGAGAATAGAAAAATGTGCAGAACTATACAAACATACACATACATACAAACAGAAGTTTGGTGTTTAGAGGTCAAGATCCTAAGGCACAGGCAGAGAGAAGGAACAATATTGATTGACATCAGGCTGATGTTTCTCTTAAATGTTTTCCAAATCTGGGGATTTTAAAGATAGGAGGCTAGGAAACTGAAAGCAGGCAGTGTTCTTTTGTTTGAAGTGTTTTTTTTTTTTTTTGCTTATTATGTAGTTTAGTTATTCTGAAATTACAAGGCATATGGTTCATAAACCAGCAGGGTTGGGGCCTCATTGAATATGTTAAGCTCAAATTTTAAACCCCCAAAATTTCATCCTAACTTCTTCACTCAGGACAAGAACTTTTCAAATGTTCATTCAGTAAATAAATGGATTAAGCTCATTAGCCTACTCTATCTGCCTAGTAGACAGACGTTTGAACTTTTTCTGGTGAAAGAGAATATCATTTGTAGATTCAACAATTCTTTTTTATACAGTATCTAAAATTCAACAAAGAATTACAAGGTATTCAATGATACAAGATCCTACGATTCAAAACAAAGAGAATAAACAGACAACAGAGGCTAACAAAATGTTCCAAACATTATAATAAGAGGACAAGGAGTTTAAAATAACAGGGTTACTATATTCAGTAAAAGGACAAAAGGAAGACCAATGATGAAGAGTGGATAATTTTTATCCAAAATTAAAATACGTAAAAGAAGACGCAAACTAAAAATCTGGAGGGAAAAAATAAAATTACTAAAAATGTCTACAATAGATGGTTTTAACCACAAATTAGATACAACATAAAAACATAATTAGTGAAATGAAGCGCAGAACAATAGAAAACATTCAACTGAAAACTGAGAGAAAAAATATTGGAAAATAAAGGAAAGGCGCATAAGAGATGTGCAACTTTGGTGAAAGTGTCCGAAATACATGTAACTAGAATCTCCTCAGTAGAGTTGTATCTGAGAATATAATGGAATATTATAACAGTGATAAAATATTTTAAACCCAAATTTCAAGAAGCATCCATAACCCAAGCAAGATGAATGCAAAGAAAACCACATTTAGAAATAGTAAGGTTAAATGGAAGGCAGTAAGAGAAATGCAATACTTTACATTCTAACAATTAACATCGGTCCTGAGAATTGTTCTTTAATAGAAAGAAGGAAATCCAGAAGAAAATGAAAAGTTGTCTTTAAAACACTGAATCCTGAATGCCTATACATTGCAAAACTATCCTTTAAAAATGAAGTGAAATGAAGTTATTTTCCAACAGAAAAAGGTCAAAAAGTGAGACATACCACATATTGGTACCTCTACCTTTACTGTACCCTTTACCTAGGTGCTTTTCCCACAGTTAGCCACACATTTGCTCCCTTCCTTTCTTCAGCCACTTACTGACTTCAGGCCTCCCTGAGTATCACATTTGAAATGCAACCTGTCAACACTAGGACTTGGATGGCACCTGGTATTTTGTAGGTATTCAATAATATTCACTCATCAATGCATTCAGGAAATGATTGCTAAACACTTCTGATAAGGCCTGTACTATGGCTTGAAGGATGCTCAGATTGATAAGAATCAATCTTCACTTCAAAGTAAAATGTCAAGTAGGGAGATGAACATTGTAACAACAACTATCTTGATAGTTGCAATTTACCAAACACACTTAAATACATTTTTCATTCCAGCCTCACAAACAATGCTGTGCTATGGAAAGAGCAGTTGTTTTACAGATATAAACTTAGAGAGGTTAAATGATTTGCCCAAATGGGAAAGCTATGTCTCAAAACCTGGTTTTCTGGCTTTGGAAACCTTTTATTTCCAGTCATAGAAGAATGTGTTTGCTTTGGAGTTTGGGGAATACAATAGAAGGATAAAATAGAGTCCATGCCCACATAAATTTGAAATCTTTGGGATCATAATTGTGGCATAAGGAACAAAATGGAATCCCATGACACCCAGTTTCCTCAGGTTAGTTTACAATCGAAAATGGAAATCATGCATATAAAATTACTGTGGAGGGCATTGTAAAGATTAATGAGGTTATGCTTTTGAAAAAATCTCTAAATTATATGAGATATTATTTTCAGAATAGGACTATTAATAATCTATATTTTTCTTAAACACAACCTTGCAATGCAGCTTTGTGGCAGGAAATTTATGGCTGTTTAATTCTAACATTGAAACTTACTATTATTTATTTTTAAAAAGTGTGTGGTTTGATAATACAAATATTGAAATATTTCTGAAGGCCTTTAAGAAAAAAATGAAAGACAAATATTTTTCAATGGTGTTTCATTTGTAGACCATCCATCCTTCTACATACTGAAATATTAGTTCCCCAAAGTATTTAAATTGGTAGCAGTTAAAATTTTGAAAGGAGAATATGAAAAATAGTAAGATATAAAAAATGAAAATACCCTGCACAATGAATTAAAAAACTATTTTTATTCTAAATTTGATTAGAGAAAGTGTATCGTCAAAGCAGATCATTAGTACAAGAGAAATGGCATCTAATTAATAACAAATATAAAGTGATGAAGAAATTAGTTTCCTTAGCTATGTCAATTTTATTATGACTATGATATTTTATAAAGTAGATTTGTTAAAGTAATGAAGCAGGTATCTATATAATAAGGAAAAATATGTTCTCAACAAGAATGCAGAAGAAAGTACTAGAGAAGTATTCATTGAAGTAATGCTTAATTAGATTTAAAAATAAGAGTCAGTAGGCACCAAAATCAAAACCTGAAACCTTCTAACTGCTGAACTAACATCCCGCAGGTCAGCCCAGGTATGGAAAGGATGTGAGCCCCAGCGTGTGCACCTGTGGCCACTTCCCTGCCCAAAGTGTTCTGGGATGCAACAAAAAGATGGAATGGCCATACCACCCAAGAGAAGTTGTCCATTTCTGTAACCAGCTCTCAGGAGAACTGCATCAAGAAAATCTCCATCGAAGGGAACATCACTGTAAGGAAGCCAACATTTGTGAATATTCTCAAATAAGTCTGTGAGGACTGGGGAGTGGTTCCTGAACCTGTTGCCAGATGATGTAATGTTCAACATACTCAAGACACACTTGAGACAATGAAAAAGTCATTAAAAAGTTATTATAGTTATTAAAGTGTTCTAAGAGTCAATTCGTCTTACAGAGAAGTTAGTAATCTAAACAGACCTATCTAAAGCACCTGTTTGGGGATCCCAGGAGACCAGAAGAGCATCCGGCAACATTCTTGAATGAATGGAAGAAGACTGCCCTTCAGCAATGAAGATTCATGAATAGAGCACTCTACGCTGTGGAGGCAGGTGCCCAACCTCCACTGGTAGTACAAGGCACCTCAGGAGCTTTTCCCTGGCTGGAGTTGGAAGCTCCATTTCCCAAAAATGGGGGAGGAAGAGATGGCTGGCCACCGACTTTAGCTACTCTTTAGTAACTTTGGCTGGCTAACGTATAATCCCAAGAACAGCTGAAATTTAAACCTGTCCAAGTATGCAAGAGGCTGGTAGTCACTATTTTAACTCCATCCATGGCATAAGGGTAAGCCTGGCCAATTGAAAATCACAGTGATGGTTGGGACTGGCTTCTTTCCACACATATCTGACTGCAGCCCTAGCCTAGGCTCTAGCCCCACCTATGACAGAAGCTGGGAAGACCTGCACCAGGCTCTCTGGGCAAATGCAGGTGGGGGCTAGTGTTTCCTTAGCCTCGCAGGGCAACTGCAGGCACTTTTGGCCTGCACAAACTCAACTGTTGGATGCCTGTGGATCAATCCCCACCCCCGATAGGACAAAAGTTGGGTGGTATTTCCCCAGCCTCTTTGGATAATTGCAGGTGCTTTAGGAATACACAGGCTATTTAGGAATAGTCAGGCACCTATACCTCCATCTCTACCCCTAAGTAGGATGGGGGAGAGCTGTGTTTCTTCAGCCTTTCTGGGCAATGGCAGGTAATTTTGGCCTGTACAGACTGAACTGTTGTGTGCCTGTGGATTTACCCCCACCATCCAATAGAATAGGAGGGGGCTGGTGTTTCCTCAGCCTCTCTGGGCAACAGCAGGCACCTTTGGCCAACACGGAATGAACTGTTAGGCACCTGTGGTTCCATCCCCAGCTCCTAGATGGCAGAAGGAAAAGTACTTCTTCAGCCTCTCAGGGCAACTTCAAGTGCATTTGTACCACACAGATTAAATTGTTGGACACTCCAGAGGGTTCATTACCAACCCTGACACGGGAGACAGGCTTGAAAGAGAGTCTAGAAATGAAGATTATATCAGTAAAAGTAACTAAAAGTATAAAAAGAGTGATGAAAATAAAATAGGAAGATAAAACCCAAAGATCAAAATGAGTGAAATAAGAACTGCCTTTGCAGTAATAACATTGAATGTTAATGGCTTAAACTCCCCAATCAAAAGACACAGATTGGCAGAGTGGATAAGAAAATATGAGCCATCTATATGCTATCTGCAAGAGACTCACCTTAGGCCCAAGGATACTGTGATGGTTAAGCTAATGAGTCAATTAGACCCCGTAACTGTGCCCAGTTGTTTGGTCAAACAAGCACTGGGCTAATTGTAATACAAGGACATTTATGGACTTTAGTTACCAGTGAATTTACTGCTTAGATAGGTGATTACATCTACATCACCCAGTAAGATTGCCATCAGCAATGAGTGACTCTTTATCCAATCAGCTGAATGCCTTAAAAGGGGAAGTGATTTCAGCATTGATAGAAAATTTCCCAGCTCATCTCTGGACAGCCAGCCTCTCAGGGAATCTCATCAAGGACATTCACTGGACTTTCATCAGAGCCCCTGGTTTGCAGCTTGCCTGCGAAACCTGGGCTTGTGCATCCCCACAGTCATGTGTGAGACTCTTATACAATCTCATACTATTTACAGATATCTTCCTGGTGATTCCGTTTCCCTAGAGAACCCTGACTAATACAGCTTGGTATGAGGAGTAGTTCTTGAGGAACAGAATCTTAAACATGGGTTGTTTGAGGTGATTCTGGGAGTTTTATAATTGGCTCTGTACTCTAATTGAATACAAGGGTACTAATGACTCCCTTTCCAATAATGAAGAGACCACTAACATTCCATGGTGTACGTTGGCAGTGGAGATATGCAAAATATCATCACTGGATTCCCCTACTTCTACTCTTATAAGAAGCAAGGATCTGGGTGAGAGTGTATTCAACACCTTAACAGAGAATTAAGGAGTTAAAAGGTATAATGACGTTGGCTGGCTCCTCCTAGATACTCTGGATACAGTTACAAAAGAAAGAGATGAGGCTTCAAATTTGAAACTTAAATGCCACATGAATGATGAGAAAGTTTCTATGTGTGTTGGGAAAGAAAATCTTGTCTCCTGCAGTCACAGGCTTGAGATATCTGAGAACCAAACCCAACTCTCATTGTATGAGTAGCAGTTACAAAGGAAACTAAAATTTCAACCCCACAGGGTTTCTGCGGTTAAAGTGAGGGCATTGATTGGAAGGGACTGGGCTAGAGACATATGGGATGCTGATAATATTGGTGGGGATATTGGAACCCTAAATTCTGGTGAGACTTAACCAGATAAACCTGTGATGGCCTGCCCTGTGGAGACCACACCTTGTCAACCTTGTTTTCCCAGCCTCCAGCCTGCCCCAGGGAGTCTGGATTTCCTTCCAGCCCTGAAGCAGGTATCAGCCAAACTTTGGCATGCAGTGCCCAGGCTCCACCCTGCCCCGAGGAATCTGCCTTCCCACCCCTGACTGAAGAGATTAATCCTGTCTCACAAGAAAATGCAAAGGAATCTGAGGTCAGTAGCTGGCATGACATTTCTAATCCTTCTCCTTACCCACCTCCACCACCCCTCTTCTCTTCGAGACCTATTACTAGACTAAAATCACAACAAGCCCCCAAAGATGAAATACAAAGTGTGACCCATGAGGAAGTACTCTATACACTCTAAGAACTGCATGATTTTTCCAACTTATATAGAAAGAAATCAGGGGATTATGTGTGGGAATTGATACTAAGGGTATGAGATAATGATGGAACGAATATAAAGTTGGATCATGCCGAATTTATTGATAAGGGCCCACTGAACAGAAATTCTGGATTCAATGCTGTAGCTTGAGGGGTTAGAAAGGGCTCTAACAGTTTGTTTGGGTGGCTGACTGAAACATGGAAGAAAGGATGGCCTAGCATGTCTGAGGTTGAGATGCCCTATTTGCCCTAGTATACAGTAGATGAGGGGATTCAATGGCTTAGAGAGATTGGAATGCTAGAATAGATTTACCATTTGAGACCTGCCCACCCACCCCAGGAATGTCCAGAGACACCCCTTTAACCAGGACTGTGAGGAATAAATTTGTAAGACTAATTCCATCTTCCCTGAAGAGCTCTGTGGTTGTTCTTCTCTGTAGTCCAGGTATTACTTTAGGGAGGGCTGCAATGGAATTAGAATCCTTAAACATTTTGGGGATGATCAGATCTCAGTCCTGTAAAAGTCAACTATTGGCAGTTAATCGCCAAATACAAGGTGGGCATGACTACTGCAATGAAAGGATGATTCAAAACAGCACTCAAAATAGTCTGAGTCGCATAGAGTTATGGTGTTGGCTAATAGATCATGGTATACTTAGAAGTGAAATAGATGGGCAGTCTACTAAATTTCTTCTGGAACTGTATAAGCAGAAGAGTTCTAAGTAGAGTGAACAAAACCCTAACTCAAATTATAGACATAGAATCACAGCCCCTTAATCAATTCCCAGACTTGAGAGAGTTTACAGACCCAGAGCCCCTTGAATGAGAAAATGCCAGGTACCCTTGGGGATGGATCCTGTTAAACTGCTGAAAATTTATACTCTTAATCTTCCTCCCACCTTTCCCCAAGGAGACCTATGGCCTTTTACCAAAGTAATTGTGTACTGGGGAAAAGGAAATGATAAGATACTTGGGGGATTATTAGACACTGGCTCAGAAGTGACATTAATTCCAGAGACCCAAAACATCACTGTGGTCCACCAGTCAGAGTAGAGTGATTGATGGAGTTTTAGCTCAGGTCCGTTTTACAATGGGTCCAGTGGGTCCGCAGACCCATTCCATGGCTATTTCTCTAGTTCCAGAATGCCCAGTTGGTATACTCAGTACATGGAAGAATGCACACATTGGATCCCTGATTTCTGGGGTGAGGGTTATTATGGTTGGAAAGACAAAGTGGAAGCCACTAGAACTGTCTCTACTTAGCAAATTGTAAATCAAAGGCAAAACCAGATTCCTGGAGGGATTGCAGAGAATAGTGCCACCATCGAGGATTTGAAGGACGTAGGGGTGGTAATTCCCAAGACACACTCATTCAACTCTCCTATTTGGCCTGGGCAGAAAACAGATGGACCTTGTAGGATGACAATAGATTATTGTAAACTTAACAGGTGATGAGTCCAATTACAACTGCTGTCCCAGATGTGTTATCATTGTTTGAGCAAATCAACACATCCTCTGGTACTTGGTATGCAGCTGTTGATCCAGCAAATGCTTTTTTCTCAATTGCTGTTAGTAAGACCACCAGAAACAGTTTGCTTTCAGCTGACAAGTCCAGAAGTATACCTTCACTCTCTTGCCTCAGGGGTATATCAACTCTCCAGACCTATGTCATAATATTGTCCTCAGGGACCTTGATCACCTCTCCCTCCCACGAGACATCACACTGGTCCATTATATTGATGATATCATGTCGATAGGACCTAGAGAGCAAGAAGTAGCAAAAACTCTAGACTTATTGGTAAGGCATTTGTATGTGAGAGGATGGGAGATAAATAAAAAAAAAAATACAGGGGCTTTTCACATCAGGGAAATTTCTAAGTGTCCAGTGGTGTGGGGCATGTAGAGATATCCCTTCTAAAGTGAAGGAAAAGCTATTACACCTGCCCTCTCCTATGACCAAAAGGGAGGCACGATACTTGGTCTCTTTTGATTTTGGAGACAACACATTCCTCATTTGGGTGTACTAATCCGACCCATTTACTGAGTGAACAGAAGAGCTGCTAGATTTGATTTGGGACTGGAACAAGAGGACACTCTACGACAGGTCCAGGCTGCTGTGCAAGATGCACTACCACTTGAGCCATATGATCCAGCAGATCCAAAAGTGCTGGAAGTTTCAGTGGCAAATAGAGATGCTGTCTGGAGACTTTGGCAGGATCCTATAGGAGAATCACAATGCAGGACCTTAGGATTTTAGAGCATAGCCCTGCCATCCTTTGCACATAACTACTCTCTTTTTGAGAAACAACTTTTGGCCTGCTACTGGGCCTTGGTAGAGACTGAACGCTTAACCATGGGCCATCAAGTTACCCTGAGACCTGAGTTGCCTATCA
>PVKH010005621.1:0-21896 GCA_004027955.1 Chaetophractus vellerosus | reverse complement strand
TCATGAGGGAAAGGATGATCTCTTCAAAATGCAATTAGATGTCCATATGGGGAAAAAATGTAACCTTGCTGTTTATCATACATCATTTACAAATATCAGCTCCACATTGGTTGCAGAACTACAAAAGAAAAAGTTAATACAGCTTTTAAAAGGAGGCATGGGAAAGCATCTTCATGACTCTGGAGTATTCAATGATTTTTTAAAAGAGGACACAAAAAGCCCTAGTCCAAAGTTAAAAAAAAATTTGATAAATTGAACTGCCTTAAAATTAAGCAATTTTATTTATAAAAATACACTATTATGAGAGTAAAAAATTAGTCACAGACTAGGAAAAATTATTTTTAATTAATATATAAAACAAATATCATATCCAGAGTATATAAATAAGTCCAACAAATCAGTAATAAAAAGATAGACACCTCTCAATGGGCAAAAGACTTGAACAGGCACTTCACAAAAGAGGATAAATAAATGGCTAACAGACATTATGAAAAGATATTCATATTGTTAGTCATTAGGGAAACAAATATTAAAGCCAAATCCTGATGAAATACCTGTCAGAAAGACTAAAATGAAATAAATAACGGAAAAGAGCAATTGTTGGTGAGGAAGTGGAGCCCCTGGAACTCTCATAGACTGGAGGTGGAGTGTAAATTCATGTCATTACTTTGAAAACTTTTTTGGCATAATTTATTAAAGCTGAACCTACTTATGACCCAGCAGTTGCATTCCTAGATGTATATACCCAGAAGTTCACCCAAGAAATGCACTAAATTGATCCTAGCAGCACTATGAGTAATAGTTCCAAACTAGATGCTATGTAAAATGCCCATCAATGGCCGAGTGGATAACAAATACACTGTATTTTTAATACAGTAGAATGTTACATAACAATGAGTAGGAAAGAACTTCAAGTGTATGCAATATGGTGACTCAAACATGTAATATTGAGCAAAAGAAGGCTGACAAAAGATTATATACCATATCATTCTATTTACTTACAATGCTAAATGGCAGAACTAATGGATTCTGTAGAAGTTGGGAATGTATTAACATTTGGGCAGGACTAGTAAAAGGTGTTGAAAATGTTCTGTTTCCTTGATCTGGCTGCTAGTTAGATAAATGTGTTTAAGCTGTGAAAATCCACTGAGGATTCATAATATGTGCCCTTTTCTATATGAATATTAGAGTTCAATTTTTAAAAAATCTTTAATCTCAGGAGCAATCTCTTTCTCCTCTTTATAATGGCAAAAAGTATTCAACATTTTAAATTAAACCACCCTTTTTAGATTAAACCAACCATTTTATATTAAAACACCCTTAAACCACCATTCTCAATCATATTCCCTCACCCAAAGACAACTACTAGCGTGAGATTAGTGTGTATCAGTCAAAATCAATGTTTATACTTTTCATACATATATGAATACATACTCATAATAATAAAAATATTTTGCACGTTTTTAAATGTTCATAAATAGTATAATATACATGTTATTCTGAAACTTGCTTTATCTTTCAAAGTATTTGAGTAATTGCACTCAAATTCCATTTCAATCTTCTTCTGGAGTAGTCTTCTTTATTGAAAAGACTGAAAAGCTAAAAATTGCATTTCCAAGACTCCCTTGTAGGTAGGATTCTGGATGTGACGTTGGTTTTGTCAAAGAGAAATACTCATGTGAGTCTTGAAAAAAATGGACATGAGGCTTTCTGCTGCCTCTTCTGTTTCTGTTGGCAAGCTCAGATTTGGAGGGGTTGAATTTTGCAGCAGCAGGATTAACTTTGTGAGTGTCAAATAGGACACTCCTCTGTTGCCAGTTCAGGTCCAGTGACTCAATGAAGCTCTAGAGCCACCAGTTGCAGTGGCGGCTTCTTGACCCTAGATCATAGCTAAAGTGGTATTTACAAAGTCACTATTTGCAGGGCAACCTTCTTGACTCTCGTCTTCCTGATTGTTCCAGAGGTGGCAGCTCCACTGGGGACTAGTTCTCCAGTGTTGCTCAGGATCTCGTTCCTGCAGGCCCATCAAGAGCCTCCTCCACCTGCCCTCCCAGACAGTTTCTACTTAAAATGGGCAGAGTGGGTTCAGTGCCCTGTAATCAAACACTGATTGATAAAATGACATTTTTGTCATCTACCCATGTTGGTAGAAGATTTCATTCATTTATTTTACACTTGTTAATAAAAATGTTCCATGTTGTATATATTCTCCTATTGATGAGCTTGAAAGTTCTTTCCAGCTTTTTATCAACACAGCCAATATTGCAACTACCATTATTGTATATTTCGTTGTGCATGTGTGTTCCTCCTGGGTATATTCTTAGAAGTAGAATTGCTGGATCTTAGAGATAGGCATTTTCTTGTCACCTCTACCCAGTGGCTGTACCAATTTACATTCTGCCACATACACTAATATCGTGAGAATTAAATTTTACCAACATGCTAGAAGGGCATCTCACTATGGTTGTACTCTAATTACTGGTAAGGTTGAGCATATTTACATGTTTATTGCTATTTTTTTTCCTCTCTGTGAATTACCTGTTTGCCATCATTGGTCACACGGTTGCTTGCCACTGACTGATTTCTTGAAATTCTTTATGCATTGTGGATACTAATATGTTTCCATTATATGAAAATGAAATATCTCCTATAGTCTGTCAAAAAACCTTTCAATTTATTTATGTTTGTAAATTGTGACCGTGTTGCCTCTTTCTACCCTTTACTCATACAATTACATAGGCTAGGATTCCGTAAAGTGTTTGTAAATAGGAGTGATGGGCATCCTTGTCTTACTCTTGACTTTAAGGGAAATGGTTGTAAAATTTCACCAGTGTGTGTGCTTTTGTGTGAGGCTTGCTGCATCTCCTCTGTCTCAGGTAAAGGAATTCCCCCTGAGTTCCTAGATTTCTAACCATAGTTAGAAATGGGTGTTGAATTTTATCATATATTTTAGCTAGATGTATTGAAATTATCATCTTTTTCTTGCAATATATTGTTGCAGTGACTTGCATTAATAGCTTTATTCTAATATTGAACCGTCCATAGATTACTAGAATAAAACCTACTTGGTTGTTCTGTATTCAATATTTAAAATATACTTTTGAGTTTGGTTTGTTAACATTTTATTGAGGGCTTTTGCATCTATGCTCATGAGTGAGATTGGCCTATGAATTTCTTTTGCTATTTTGCCTTTATTCAATTTTGTAATCAAGATTAAAATAGTCTCAGAAAATGTGATGGGTAATTTTCCCCTTTTAAAAAAATTCTCTAGAATTGCGTATATAAGATCAGATAAGCTGTTGATGGTTTGATAATAATTTTCCATAATATATTTCATTGTTTAATTCTAAACACTTCGGTTTTTAGTCATGATGTGCTCTTAAATCCATGATTATTTAGAAGTGTATTTTTTCGTTTCTGAATGTGTGGTGGGAGGTTTAATAACTTTTGAAAATTGGTGATTAATATTCTTACATTTTGATCAAAAATTTTATTCTGAGTGTAGAGTTTTTAACTGTCTTTGTGATACAAATGTGGTCAGTTTTAACAAATAGTCCATGTGTGCTTGAAAAGAATGCATTTATTCTATTGTTGTATACAAGATTCTAAATGTATTTGTTAGAACAAGCTTGACAGTCATGTTATTTAAGAATACTATAGCCTTACTTTTTTTTTTTTTAATCAAAAGAGCTTCTGAGAGGTAGGATGAAACGGTTTTCTCTGATAGCCTTTTTGGTCAAACTTTCTTTAAAATTATTTATAATGAGTTTTTTAAATTTTGAGGGTGTTTAGAGAGGAATAAATTTGTTCATAATTGTACATTTCTATATCCCTGTGTTCTACTTTGATGGATTTTCTCAGTTTTATCTTCAAGAAACTATTATTTCTTCAATACATCCTGTCTACTATTTCTCTGATTATTTTATTTCAGTTCTAATTTTCTAATGGTTTTTAACATCTACCTTTAATCTTTCATAACTTCTAATTCTTCCATGATGTTAGTTTCTCCTTTGACTCTGAGAATTTTAAACATCCAGTATTTATGTTAAGGTCTTTTCCAAATACCTCAATCATCTCTTTATTGTCAGGAATAAACAGTCCCATCTGTTGGTTCTCGTGACGTCCTTCCTTGGCACTGGAATCCTCACACACTTTGCTTCATTTTTTCTCCCTTCCCATCCACTATTGGAACGATTCAGTTTTCTTTATTCCACCTTCTCTCACGGGTTGGACGTTTTACTTTATATTTCTATTTTTGAGATGGTCATACTTATATTTTTAATATACATGTTCAGTTTCAAAAGTTGAGTAGTGCCATCTCCACGTTCATGGCAGATTTACAGCATGCCAAAACCAAGTGGGAACACTTAAGCCTCCAGCTATGTTAGAAGCTTAACTGGTAGTGAACGTTCCCTCTCACCATATGCAACTAGAAAACTGAACAAGACATATGAAACGTTTTCAGACATTGGACAATGGGTAGCTCAGTACAGTGTTCCATGAGAGAAGGAAAGAAATGAAATGAAAACAGTGAGCCTCCTAGCTTTCTACCTGGAGTCACTTTCTGTCCCAAAGCACAGGGTCAGCTTAACCAACCAGAACAAGGTGACCTTGCTGAATTGAGGAGGGAGAATGGAGTACTAGGAAGGTGAGGCAGCTGGAGTTTAATGGGCTGAGTACTGGAAAGGAAGGAATCACACATGGAAAGAGTGCCAGAAATCTATATAAGGGTTCCCTTACGTTTTTTCCTGAATAAGCCGCATAGAGGTAGAGTAAGATACCACGAGGGAAGCAGTGAACAACTATGGAGAGTGGGCTGAATAATTCCCAGAGCTCACACAGGTCTGGGAGAATTTCAGCTTCCAACTAGCCAGGGTGGAGAGACCTTATTGAAAACCCATTTGCTCAGTCTATTTTTGTTTCATGAATGATAACTCTTAAGGAAGTAGCCTACGCTTGCTACTCTCATAATTGAAAGTTTTCTACTGCCTCCTCTTTGTTCTCACATACTGTTAATAAAATGGTGATGACTGGTAAAAAGGCCAACTCCAAACACATCCACTCCTATGATTTCTGTTACCATCTGTATTTGATTAGTTCCAAATCTTTTATCCTTCTTGTCCAGGTTTAGCTATTTATTGGTCGACTCCACTCAGAAGCATCTCAAATAGAATAATCTCAGTAAATAAAGCAAGAATGGATTAAATTAACAAGTAACACTATAATATATAATTTACTAATTTTTTTCACATATTAATGTTTTATCTATCTAGCTATACTGAAAATTTTTGAGGTCAAGAATTGGGATTTGAGTTGTGGTTTTGCTACTTACTGTGTCCTCTAAGTGCAAGTCTGTTTCAATGTTTGGTTTTATCACTTATACACTGAGACTACCTACTTCCCAAGTTTGTTTGAGAATCAGAATTTAAATGAGCTTATATTTGGCCAATGCCTTGCAAGCTGTAAAGGATTATAAAAATGTGAGCTATTGTTATATTTCTGAATTCCCTACAATAGCACTAGGTGGAACGTACTCAAGAAATCTGTGGGTATTGATGAACTATTTAGGGACTGTATGATGTACTTGGGAGAACACTAAGCCAGGAATAAGAAGACCTGGCTTCATTCTCATCTGTACCACTGACTTCTTATCTGACCTTGGGCAATTTCCTCACCTCTCTGGACTTTATGTGTTAACAAGATAATTTCTAAGATTCTATTCTGTTCCTATGTTGCATAGTTCTGTTAGTCCTGCTTTCCAAATCTCAAAATGAGATCCCAGGTGACCTTCACTAACCCCTGTCCTACCTTCACTGCTGGACCAACGTTCCATTTTCCTTATATGTTCTACCTTCTCATCTCTCTCCGGTGAGGCTCAAGTGAGATAGTGGGCTCTCCACTGAAGCCTCCACAATAAAAGGGAAACAAATGTGTCATTCCTGTAATCCTACACAACCGTCTGGCCCTTCAGTCCCCATTCTTCACAGATGGACAGTTGAGGAATCACAGCCAGTTGGCTATTTTTTAAGCTAGTCAACGTGTTTCTTTACTTAGAAATTTGTTTTCCTTTCCTTTCTGTCAACAGGGAGGGCCTGGGCCATATTTCTCCCCCAGGCATGGGTGCTGCCCAAGTCTACCTCTACACACTAACCCCCCAGGGCTCACAGTTGGCTCTGTCCACTCTTGGCTATGTCCACATAGATGGCTACCAACCAATTTTCTGTCTGACTTCTATTTGTACTCAAGGAGGAAATGAGGGTCCCAAGGGCAAAGCCCCTTCCATGTCTGTTGCTGTTTCCAAAAATAAAGTTGCTGTAATACCCAAATACACCAGGCAAGGGACAGAGTAGTCACAGTTGTTCACTGGCCTTTCACCTCCTGGTGGCCATCAGCCAGCAAACTGCAGGACTCCTGAAGGCTGAGTGATGAAACCTGGTCCCCAGGGTTCTCTCCCAAACATTTTTAGACTCACCATAAAATAAACTGTCTCAGGATGCCACCCCTCATCCCCTCCCAGTGCTTCCAGAGGGCACTGGTGACACACAGATGGCCCTTGAACTTTCCCCTCACAATTGCTGTTTCCTAGCAGTTCTGCTTTGGAACTTTTCCCATGGCCTTCAAAAGTATCCTTCTTCTTGCTCTGTTCTTAAACTACAAAAAAAGCTACAAAATGTGCAAAACATTTTTTTCCTTTTTTTTTTTCATTCAAAGGCAGGAAAAACTTCTTCATCTCTCTCTCCTGTTTCTCTTCTCTCTCTCAAACATGACCTGCATTTCAAGGATGAAGAATTATTTGTTTGCAGAGGACATGGAGAGAAAGGGAGTGGATCTGATAGAAAGTAGCACTGCATTTACATCTTAACCCCCAGATGCCACCCTCCCAAGAAGATCAGAGTCCTGGCAGCTGTGTATCCTATACAGATACTGGCCCAAGTATGTCTGCACCCAAACTCAGCAGCCAGGCAAGATTTCAACCTGACAGCAGCCTAATTGAAGCCTCCTAAAACAGGGTTGAATGTATCAGATTTAGCTAGAGGACTGAATGGTCTGATGTGGCTGAAGCACTGAAATGATGGACAGAGAGAACTTGAAGAAATTCACCCTGGTAGATTCTCTTTGTCCTACAGTGCGTACAACCCAGTTATTGGATATTTTTGTGCATTGTGTTCTTTATTATATGAGAAAAGCATGATCAGCTAGACAGAGAAAGTGTATTCAGACTCCAGTGCATGACACACCCTCAGTTCACCTCATGAAAAACCTTTTTGATGTAAGTTATAAAGGGAGTTTCTATTATAACTTTTATCTCCAAACTCAGAGACCTAAGATCTGCATTGATGACCCACCTGGGCAGCTCTTCCTTCCCTACCCAAACCTCATACATAGAGGTCTATCATTTTTTAATTGTATATAAAACTCTTTACAAAAATCTTAAAATCCCTCCATATTTTCTAGGCAAATTAACTTATCAAAATGAATTCCAGATGAAGTAGAAAGACTGAATAGGAAGTGGCCATTGTAATCAACATAAAAAGTTCTTAAAGAACTATACTACCCAAAAGGAAAAGGGCCTTGGATCCAGTTAGTTTTCTGGTGAATTCTATGAAGGCTTCAAGAAAAGATCACATCTTATTTAATAAACTGCTCCAAAGGATAGAAAATGAAGTTCATTTTTAAAGCTATACAACCTAAATTCTAAAAGGCTAAATGCAAAAAGAAAGCAATAGATCCATCTTACTTGTGAATATAGACTCTCAAATACCAAACATAAAATTACCTATGTAAATTCAGGTACATGCTAAAAGAACCATATATCACAATCAAGCAGAGCTTATTCTAGAAAAGAAAAGGTGTTTCACCATAAGAAATTAGTTAATATAAAATTTTTATTATTAGGTGAAATAATAAAATCATGAAGGAGTTCATATATAAAGGCAGATTTGCTTTCAATTTTTGAAAATTCACTTTATACTATCCAACTTCTAAATGTCAATTCTGCACCAAGGAGGTTAAGCTAAACACATTTTAATTTGTATTTTGACTTTGCACTGCCAAATATTACACTGTCTTCTCTAACTCATTGGAGGAAAAGATTGTATCCATATCAAAATATTCCATTATTATGCTTTATCGATGGTATTTATTTGCAATACTTCAATATGGTACTTAGAAGTGACAATCATTGGCAGAATACAGTATCTATTTCCATGTTACAAAATTCTGTTCTCTATCTCAGTAATGTCTTCCTTATACTGAAGTTGTTCCATTAGACTCCCTTATTTCCTTAGAAAATGTTGATAATTGTTGAAGCTTGGTGATTACAAAATTGTGTGTTGTCCTAATTCTATGTACTAATACCATAATATAAAGTTAAAAAAATTACTTCTTTATGGTTAAGAAATAGAAGACTGTATTAAAAATTCCAGGGTGTGTAATTTATCTGGATTCCACCCCAGGTAATTTATACCAATAAAATAGTTTAAAATAAAATGAAATCTGAGGTGCAAAGGCTTTCATGTTTCTCAAACTTCAGTATTCTCTGGAATTAATTTGAAACTGTTTGTAAAAATACATATTCTCTTTGCCTTGCAACAGGCTTATTGAATCATAATCTCAGGATGGAGGAGGTATTTATAATGTTGAAAAACTGGAAAATGAATGAATGTCCACCAGTAAGGAAATTGTTATATAATTATAGAATGTTAGTTCAATAGAATGTGTAAATGAAGATCATGGAACAAGTATTTGCCAAGAAATGCTTAGTGACCAAATCATTTATATGCTCTGATTATTTCTAAGTTAAAAATGTTTTCAAAATAAAGATTTTAAAGACATTAATCTTTGCATTGGGAGATGATCTTACTTTGTGGTTCAGAGCAAAGCGTGGTGCGTATAAATATGGACTTTGGAGATTGGCTGCTAAATTTGAGTTCTGACTCTGAGTTACTTTGAGCAAATTAATTAACCTCTCTGTGCCTTGGTTTTCCCCTCCCTCCCCTCCCCTCCTCTCCCTTGCCTTCCCTTCCCTGCTTTCCCACCTTCCCCTTCCCTTTTCTCTTTGTTCACAAAACTTCCAAACAGCCAGCAATGGGTCCTGGGCAGAGCACTGGATGAGGAACAAGGCATCCTGAGCTCAAGTCTGGCTTTAGTTCTGTCAGTATCTCAGCGTGTGAGCTTGGTCGATCAGGGCCACATTCTCCCATCTGTAACGTGAACAGCTTATTAAACCGGTGATTAAATCTGCTCTCCAGTGTGGAGATGCTGAATTCTCTTAAGGAGCAAACAAGACAACATATCGTTCTTCCCTTTCTGGATTCAGAAGAAATGAAACAAAAGACTCAGCAGCTATAGAAACAAATCACCTATAAAGCTAATAGAGACTTAGTGGGAAGGCATGGATTGGTGTGAGAAACCAATGGGCTTGCCAATGCTTTACCCGTCCAGCCCCAAGCTGTGCTGGCCCGGGGTACATTCTCCCTTTCTTTGTGGAGCTGCAGAGAACATTTGCCACTTGACTGAATTCTGGCCAATGGAGGCTTAAGGTGGTCTGACAGAAAATCTCCAAAAAATGGCGGAGGACACCTTGCTTTCCTACTTCTCCTCTCCTGGAATGAGGATGTGATGGTTACACTGTTTTACTCTATGAAGTTTTGCATGATATCCTCTTATTATCCATGTGGTAATTTTGGATCTGTAATGATAAATTTCTTTTCATTTCTGACACATGGTATTTGGGTTTAATCTTTTTAAAATCAATCTTCCTAGAGATTTTTTTAATCATATTAATCTTTTCAAAAGACTCAACTTGACTCATTGATTTTCTCTGTTGTTTTCTATTTCATTGATTGCTGCTCTTATTATAATTTCTATTTTTATACCTTCTTTGGATAAAATTTGCACATATTTTCCTAGCTTCTTGAAGTGAATTATAGATCTTTAATTATAAACCCTTCTTCTTTTCAGATATATGTAAATCTTCCTAAGGACTGCCTAGGTACATCCCACGAATTTGAATATATTGTATTTTCAACAGTACTATATTCAAAATATTTCCTAATATTATTTGTGATTTCTTATTTGACCCATGGCTTATTTTAACTTTTATTGTTTAATTTCCAAACATCCATGAATGTTCTAAAAAATTTTTAATTTTTAATTTTTAGTTTAATTTCAATGTTAATGAGAAAACATATATGGTGTGTATTTCATGGTGATACTTGCATAAGAGCTAGTTTTGAGAATGCATTTGGTAGTTCTTTTTTTTTTTAAAGATTTATTTTTTATTTATTACATATACCCCCCTCCCTTTCTGCTTGCTCTTGCTGTATGTCCATCCTTGTGTTCCTCTCTGTCTGCTTTGTCTCCCCCGGCTGCGGCGATGCGCCGAGATTGGTCACCGCGCAGGCGGCTTTGCCCCACTTGTGGGCGGCTTCTGCTTCCATTCACGGCCGGCTCTGCTTCAGTTCGCGGGTGGCTGGTTGCGCTCCATCTGTGGGCAACCTGCCCTGCCCATGGCGGCTTTGCCCTGTCCGTGGCAGCTTTTTGCCCTGCCCACGGCGGCTCTGGCCCGCCCATGGTGGCTTGCCCTTCTCAAGGCGATCTGCCCGCTAGGAGAGGTCCCCGGGAACCGAACCCAGGGCCTCCCATGTGGTATACCGGCACCCTATCCACTGGGCTATATGGCCGGCCCCTATTTGGTAGTTCTTGAGTGCAGTATTCTATAAATGTCATTTAGTTTATATTGGTTCATAGGGTTGTTCAAATCTTCTATATCCTTACTTATTTTTTATACACTTGTTCCATCATTTACTTAGAATTATATTTTCATGTCAAACTATGATTGTGAATTTTTTTCCTTTTTATTCTGACAATTTTGTCATCTAATTTGAAGCCATAAATTAAGTGAATATATATTTACAATATATAATTGTCTCTCTTGAATTGAACTTTTATCATTATAAAATAACTATTTGTATCTTAGTAATATTTCTTGCCTCAAAATATTCTTTTCTAGCCAGAATAGTTTTCTTTTGGCTAGTGTTTGCATAGAATATCTTTTTGTCCCCATCCTTTTATTTTCAATCTATATTTGTATTATTATATTTAAAGTGTATTTCTTATAAAGAGTATAAAGTTGAGTCTTTAAATTTTTATTCCGCATGACATTATTGTCATTGAATTGGAGTATTTAATCCACTTACTTTTTTTTTTTTTTTTTGAGGTACTAGGGCAGGGGATTGAACCCAGGACGCCATATGTGGGAAGCTGGCACTCAACCACTAAGCTACACCAGCTTTCCCAAACTGGTTTGTTTGTTTGTTTGTTTTGTTTTGTTTTTAGGAGGTACTGGGGATCAAACCTGGTACCTCATTCATGGGAAGCAGGTGCTCAACCACTTGAGCTACATCTGCTCCCCTCCACTTATTTTTAATGTAATTACCAGTATACTTGGGTTTAAGTCTATCACCTTGCTATTTATTTTCTACTTGTTCCATCTGTTCTTTGTTCCATTATTCCTCCTTTCCTGCCTCATATTCTGTATTATTAGCATTATCATTATATTGTATCATTTTAACAGCAACTGCAGTTTATAATTTGCAGGCTTAATACAGTATATTTAAATTACTTCTTTATAACTTCATAAACAAAAAAAAAACTTATAACAGTATTATTCCATTTACCTGTCTCCATACTTTTGTCCTATGGTTGTCATATATTGTGCTTCTACATATATGATAAAAACCATGAGCCATTGTTAGTATTTTTGCATTAAAGAGTCGTTATTTATATATACTCACGTATGTGACCTTTCTCGAGCTTTTCATTGCTCCCTACCAGTCTAAGTTACCTTCTGGGATCATTGCCCTCCTGCTGTAAGAGCTTCCTTTAAAGGCTCATAGTTTGGGTCTACTGGCAGTACATTCTGTCAAATTTCTTTGTCTGAAAAATCCTATTTTGCATTTATTTTTGAAGGATTTTTCCCACTGATTACTGAGTTCTAGGTTGGCAGGCATTCTCTCCTAGCTCTTTAAATATGTTGTTTCACTGTCTGCTGACTTCCAAAGTCTGTTAAACTTTGAATAATTTCTCTTTGAAGGTAATTTGTCTTTTTATCCTCCCCTTTTGTGACTTTTGCAATTTGCTCTTTATCTTTGGTTTCCAACAGTTTGTTACATGGGTGAATGTCCTTCATCAGTTACGTAAAATAATTTGCTGTCATCTGTTTCGCTCTATTCTGTCTCTCCTCACCTTCAGTAATTCTAATTACAACAAGCATGTAAGAATATTTGTCAGTGTCCTACACATCTATCAAGCATTATTTTTTAAATTCATTTATCTCAACTGTTTCAATTTACGTAATTTGTATTGAATTGACTTTGAGTATTAATTTTGTCTTTTCCTTGATATAGTCTGGTTTCAAGCTCATTCAAAGATCTTAATATCAGAGATTGTATTCTCTAAGTCTAGAATAGCCATGTTGGTTCATTTTACAGATTTTAATTAATAATCTGTTGGAATTCTCTATTTTTTCATTTTTATCGACATTTTTCTCTAATTTGTTTAGCATATTGATATGATAAATAAGGTCTAGTTTTGAGAATGCACACTTTATATTCTTGACTGCAGTTTTATTGAATTGTTGTGTGCAGTAGTTATTTTAAAATCCATGTCTGCTAATTCCAACATGTGGATCATGTGTGGGTCTGCTTCTATTGTCTATTTTTTTCCTTATCAGTCACATTTTTCTCCTTCATATCTCTCTGTTGTGTATAAAAGAACCATGGCAACTGAGGTTAATGCTATTTTGTCTCCAAGAGGGCTTACTCATTCTCTGCTAAGCAGATAGCGTGAGAGACAGATGATCTTCATTCAATTAATATTTGCTTTGGATCAGGACTGGGTTTGGATTTTAATTAGAATCAGTTTATTTTCCATTTTAAAATACATGAGTATAAGACATGCCAGAGTTTATTGAAAATTTCTCACTTATGCAGGATTTTGGCTTCTAAGCTTCAAGAGACCAGAGGAAATTTTATTGTCTTTTCAATCCAGTCCTCCAGCCTCCCTCATGAGCCTAGCACTCAGAAAAAGTTTAATGCAGAAAGTGGATCTATGTTTGAAATTCCTCCAAATGCCACCTCTACTTTCCAGGCAACACAGGCATGAGAAATTTTGCTGGTTTTCCTTTTTTGTCCAGTAGCATCCTTCTGCCTCTGAAAGCTGAGCCTCACCTTGTGCTCAGATTTAATATATCACCCCAAGGTGGAAAACATCCTCCAATATCTGCTCACCTAAGAAGCCCTCACTAGAACTTAACTCTTCTGATCCTCTTGCTTAAATAAGTGTCTTTTAAGACTACTGCTTTTGTAATTTATCCCCTTTTCCTTGTTTTTATGGTATGAGCAATGATCTGCCACTACACTCTATATTCTAACCTGAAGTACAAGACTCCTATCTTGAATTTTAAGTGATTTTGAGACTGACACTTGTATGATAAGGTTGGCAAAAATTGTAAATGTGGTAGGCAGGATACCATTTCCCAACAATGTCCACATCTCAGCCCCTGTGACCTGTGCATACATTAAATTACTTGGCAAAAGAGACTTTGCAGGGGCCGGCTGTAGCTCAATTGGTAGAGCGCTGGTTTAGCACATGGGAGGCCCCGGGTTCGGTTCCCAGGGCCTCCTTGAGCGTGCAGACCGCCTTGAGAAGGCAAGCCACCATGGCAGGGCAAAGCCACCATGGCAGGGCAAAGCCACCATGGCAGGGCAAAGCCGCCCACGAGCAGGCAAGGCAGCTGCCAGGTGAGCTGACTCGGCGGGTCGCTGCAACGGAGGGGGGAGACAAGCAGACACAGAAGAACGCAAAAAAAAAAAAGAAAGAAAATCAACACAGCAAGAACAAGCAGAAGGGGGGAGGATATATAATAAAAATTAAAAATTTTAAAAAGAGACTTTGCAGGTGTAATAAAGGACCTTAGCTGTCCATGTGAGTACAGTGTAAAAACAAGGATCCATAAAAGCGGAAGATGGGGGTAGAAGAGGAGGTCAGAAAATAAGTGTGAGCAGTACTCAACTTGCAATTGTTGGCTTTGAAGATAGAGGAAGAGGGCCACGAGCGTGGAATTCAGCTGGCCTCTAGAAGCTGGAAGAGGCAAGGGACAGTAGGAATGAAACCCTGCTGACACCTTGATTTTAGCCTGGTGATACCTGTGTTGGAATTCTAGTCGATGGAGCTTTAAGATAGCAAACTTGATTTTTTTTTTATGTCACTATGTTTTAATTTGTTAAAGCACAATAGGAATCTAGTACAGTAAGATTCTTGGACTCTGATGACAGTGTTCCCTATACAGCTTACCCCTGGACTTCTTTTACAAGAGAGACCTCATCTTCTAATTTGTTCATGTCACCGTATTTTAGGATTCTCTGTGTCGAATGACCAAAGCTAGTACTGATACAGTGGCCTTCTCCTCCAATCCCCCTCCCCACCATCACTGACTCCACAGTCATAATCTGGAATTTATCATCATCACGTATTCAAACTATCTCAAAATGTTTGCTCCTTATACATTATCTCATATTATTCTAGTTTTTCTTCCAATGTACAGCATTGCACCTATTATTCCACTGCAATGTGAACTCCAGTTAACAGAATAATTTACTTTCTCTTCATCCACAGTCCTTTCCTTTCATCACCTCCCTTTCTATACTGCTTAGCTTCCACATTCAAAGTTCTTCATTGTCTACAAAATATCCTAAACTTTTTGCCATTATTTTGTTTTGTCCTTCCCATTCGGTAGAACTCTAAGCATTGCTGGGTTCAGCCTTCTCTGTTCTTGATCCTGGACTCCAAGATATGGCTGGGGTGGAGAGGGAATCACAGCTTAGCAGTCTGTAGTGGTGTCTGTGCCTGCGTGTGCATGTCTGTATGAGTGCATGCATGTGTGCGTGTGCATGTGTGTATGTGCATGTGTGTGCATGTGCACGCACGTATGAGTGCATGCATGTGTGTGCATGCGTGTATGCGTGCATGCGTGTGTGCGTGTGCACGCGCGTATGAGTGCATGTGTGTGTGTGTGCATGCGTGTATGAGTGCATGCGTGTATGAGTGCATGCGTGTGTGTGCGTGCATGCGTGTGCATCCATGGTTATGATCCAGACCTGTGTTTGTAGCGACCACCTGATACCCACACTTGGGTGTCTCTAGGTAAGCAAACTCAAAATACGATTAGTTGAATTTGAAATTTTTACCCCACAAAGTCGGCCCTCTGCTATTGTTTCCACATAGTAAATGGTACAACCATCTACCCAGTTGTTTATCTAGAAAACTGAGAATTACTCTTGACACCTCTCCTTTCCTCCATAACTAATAAATTCACCAAGGGCTGTTTCTATTAACTTCTAATTATTTTTCATATGTATCCATTTATCTCCATCCTTACTGATAACCCTTTAATTCAAGCTTCCGTTATTCTTGGCCTGCATTTCTGCAATAACCTACTAACTCGTATCTCTGTATCTACTATTGGCATTCCCCCTACCCATTATTTACACAGAAATTGGATTGCCTTCTTTAACTTTTTATTAGGAAAAAAAAATTAACATAGAGAAAGACAGAATAATAAAATAAAAACCATAGATACAATACTTAGATGTATATGTGTATGTTATTGGGGTGGTGGTACATTCCTTTAATTAAAGAATGAACAGTGCTTTTCTGAAAACATTGTAGGTGTTTTCCATACAAAAGAATGGGCTGACATGATTCTTAACTATTATTATCATAAATCCAAATATTTTGCAACTTCTTTTTTCTCTTTGTTAGAGAAGTTGTGGCTTTACAGAACAATCATTCATAAAATACAGGGTTCCCGTATACCACCCCACCACCACCACCTTGCATTGGAGTGGAACACTTGTTACAACTGTTGATAGCACATTTTTATAATTGTACTATTAATTAAAGTCCATGGTTTAACTTAGGATTCACTGTTTGTGTGGTGTAGTTCCATGGATTTTAAAAAATTTTTATTGTTACTGTACATACAATCTAGCATTTCCCCTTTTAATCATATTCAGATATACATGATTATTTCAGTGATGTTAATTACACTCACAATGTTGTGTTACCTTCACCACCATACATTACCAAAACAATTCCATCATTCCAAATAGGAGCAATGCACATTCTAAGCCTTAACGTCCCATTCCCTATCCCCACCCCATCCCCTGATAACATATATGTCAGAGTCTGACTCTAGAATGCTTATTATAATTGTTTCAAATCAGTGAGATCATAAAATATTTGTCCTTCCTTGTCTGGCTTATTTCACTCAACATGGTGTCTTTAAGGTGCATCCATGTTGTCACATGTATCAGGACTTCATTCCTTTTTACAGCTGAATTTTATTCCATTGTACACATACAATACATTTTATTTATTCATTCATCTGTCATTAGACTTAGGCTTATCACATTTTTCTGCAATTGTAAACAATACCACTATGAACATCAGTTTGCAAATATCTGCCTGAGTCCCTGCTTTCAACTCTTTTGGGTACATACCAGGTAATGGGATTGCCAGGTCATATGGAAGTTCTATACTTAGCTACCTTAGGAACTGCCAAATTTTCTTCCATAGCAGCTGCACCATTTTACAGTGCCACCCAAAATGAACGAGTGTTCCTATTTCTCTGCATCCGCTTTAACCTTTGTTATTTTTTTTTAAACAGCAGCCTTTCTAGTAGGCATGAAATAGCACTATTGTGATTTTGATTTGCATTGGCCTAATGGCTAATGAGGTTGATCATCTTTTCCTGTGCTTTCTGGCCTTTTGTATGTCTTATTTGGAAAGATGTCTGTTCAAGTCTTTTGCCCGTTTTAAAAATGGTGTTGTTTGTCTTTGTTTTTAAGTTAAAGGATTTCTTTATATATACTGGATATTAATCCTTTCTGTATATATTGTTTCCAAATATTTTTCACATCATGTAGGTTTTCTTTTTACTTTGAGGAACAAAAGTTTTTAATTTTCATGAGGACCCATTTATCTCTTTTTTCTTTTGTTTCTTGTGCTTTGGGTGTAAAGTCTAAGAAACCACTGCCTAACACAAGGTCCTGAAGATGCTTCCCTATGTTTTATTCTAAGGGTTTGGTAGTTCTAGCTCTTATATTTAGGTCTTTGATCCATTTTGACTTGATTTCTGTATTTGGTGTGAGGTAGGGTTCCTCCTTTTTTTGCAAATGGAGATCCAGTTTTCCCAGCAAGCTTTGTTGGAGAGATTATCTTTCCCAATTGAGTAGTCTTTGCCACCTTGTCAAAAATCAGTTGGCAATAAATGTGAGGATTGAATTCTGAGCTCTCAATTCTATTCCATTGGTCTATATATCTGTCATTGTGCCGGTGTCATGCTGTTTTCATAACTGTGGCTTTGTAATAAGTTTCTAGAAATTGCTTTGGGTAATACTGACATCTTAACCATATTTAGTCTTCCAATCCATGAACATGGAGTGTCCTTCCATTTATTTAGTTCTTCCTTGATTTCTTTCAGCAATGTTTTGTAGTTTTCTGTATACAATTCCTTTACATCCTTGGTAAGATTTATTCCTAGATATTTGATTACCTTAGTTGCTATTGTGGATTTTTTTCGTGATTTCTTCTGATTGTTCTATCTACATTTAACATGTAGGTCTAGGAGCTTTGGTTGTGGGTTTTTCAGGATTTTCTATATATAGGACCGCATCATCTGCAAAAAGGTAAATTTTACTTCTTCCTTTTCAATTTGGATGACTTTTATTTCTTTTTCAAGCCTAATTACTCTGGCAAGCATTTCCAGTACAATGTTGAATAACAGTGGTGACAGTGGGCATCCTTGACTTGTTCCTGATCTTATAGTTAAAGCTTTCATTCTCTCCCCATTAAATAGGCTGTTATCTGTGAGCTTTTCATATAGCCCTTTATCTTGTTGATAAACACTATTCCTAGTGTTCTAAGTGGTTTTTTTTTTCAATCAAGAAAGAGTGCTGTATTTTGTCAAATGCCTTTCCTTCATTGATTGGAATGATCACGTGTTTTTTTTCCTTCATTCTGTTCATGTAGTGTATTATATTGATTTTCTTCTGTTGAACCAATCTTGCATACCAGGGATAAATCCCACTTGATCATGGTGTACAATTCTCTTATTGTGCTGTGGGTTCAGTTTGCAACTATTTTGTTGAGGATTTCTGCATCTATACTGATAAAAGATAGAGGGCTGTAGTTTTCTTTTCTTGTGATATATTTTTCTGGCTTTGCTATGAGGGTGATGTTGGCTTTGTCGAATGAGTTAGGAAGTGTCCCTCCTCTTCAATTTTTGGAAGGGTTTGAGCAGAATTAGAGTTAATTCTTCTTGGAATGTTTGGTAGAATTCCCCTTTGAAGCCATAGTCCTAGGTTTTTTTCTTTGTTGTGAGGTATTTGATTACTGATGCAGTCTCTTTACTAGTTATTTGTTTGTTGGGATCTATTTCTTCTTGAGTCAATGTGGGTAGTTTGTGTGTTTTAAGAATTTGTCCATTTCATCTGGGATATCTAATTTATTGGTGTACAGTTTTTCATAGTATGCTCTTATAGTCCTTCTTATTTCAGTGAGATTGGTATTAATGTCCCCCTTTTCATTTCTGATTTTTGTTATTTGGATTTTTCTTTGTCAGTGTAGGTAAATGTTTATCAAAATTTTATTGATATTTTCAATTAACAAACTTTTGGTTTTGTTGATTCTATTTTTGTTTGTTTGTTTTTTTCTATTTCATTTACCTCCACTCTAATCTTTGTTATTTCCTTCCTTCTTACTTTGGGTTTATTTTGCTTTTCTTTTTCTAGTTCTTCCAATTTTGAGGTTATATCTCTGATTTGAAGTCTTTCTTCTTTTTTAATTTAAGCACTTAATGGTATAAATATCCCACTCAATACTGCCTTTGCTTCATCCCATAAGTTTTGGTATGTTGTATTTTCATTTACATTCACCTTAAGATAGTTGCTAATTTTTCTTCTGATTTCCTCTTTAGCCCATTGGTTGTTTAAGAGTATGTTGTTTAATTTCCACATATTTGTGAATTTTTCCTTTCTCTCTCTGTTATTGATTTCTAGCTTCATTCTGTTGTGGACAGAGAATATACATTGCATGCTTTAAATTTTTTAAAATTTATTGAGACTTGTTTTGTGACCCAACATATGGTCTCTCCTGGATAATGATCCATGTGTAGTCAAGAAGAATGTGTATTCTGTTTTGGTCGGGTGCAGTGTTCTATATATGTCTGTTAGGTCTAGATGGTTTAATGTATCATCCAAGTCTTGCATTTCCTTATTTATCTTCTGATTTGATGTTCTATCCATTAATGAAGTGAGGTGTTAAAGTCTCCTACTATTAATGTGGAACTGTCAATTTCTCCCTTCAAATTTCTCAGTATTTGCTTCATATACTTTGACACTCTCCTGTCAGGAATATATATAGTTATAATTGTTACATCTTCCCATTGAATTGTTCCCTTTATCAGTATGTAATGGTAATTTGTGCCTCTCATAACTGTTTTTTACTTAAAGTCTATTCTATCCGATATTGGTTTAGATACCTCTGCTTTTTTTTTTTGGTTACTACTTACATAGTATATATTTTTTCCATCATTTCACCCTCAACCTACTGGTATCTTTGACTTTATGGTGAGTCTCTTGCAAACAGCATATAATTGGGTAATGCTTTTTTATCCATGCTGCCAATTCTGTCTTTTGCCTGGAGAGTTTAATCCATCTATGTTTCATATCACTATTGATAGTGCATGACTTTCTTTTGCCATTTTGCTATTTAGTCTTTGTAAATCATACTTTTTTTTGTCCCTCACTTCTGTTAAACCTTAAATTTATATTTATTTACCTTCTTGTGTTGTACCATATTGATTACCTTTTCATTTCTATCTGGATATATTTTAACTACAAGTCTCAACTCCAGTAGTTCTGTTTGGTTCCTTTTAAAAAATTCCTGTCTCTTCACTTAGACTCTTTTACTGTTCATTCATTGTTTTCCTGATCTCCTTTAGTTCTTTCTCTATACTTTCCTTCATCATGTTGAGCATTTTTAAGGTCTTTTTTTAAAGGACTTTGTCTGGTATGTCCACATTCTCTCCTTCATTAGTGTTTTCTATATTTTTATCCTCTTCCTTTGTATGGGACATGATTTCCTGTTTCTTTGTTTGTCTTCTGCTCTTTTGTTGCACTCTGTATATTTAAATATTTTAAAATGTTAACCCTGGGAATTATACCCTGAGATGTCTGATACTTGGTTTTGTAACCAGCTGGTGTTAAGACAGAGAATTTCTTGAGCTTCAGCCCTCCTATCAGGAAGGTCTGCCCAAGTTGAATGCAGCTTTCAGAGTTTCCCTGACTTTCTGGCTTCTGTCTTATCTTGGGTTTTTACTTGTTAGTTGTTTTGGAGCTTCCCTATATACAGGAGTTTGCTTGCCCCCTCTGTTTCCCTGGGGACAAACATCCCTCTTCCAGGTATTTGAAGCTGGCATCTCTTTGTCCCAGACTGTCTTCTTCTACAGTTTTTACACTCCTTTTATTGTCTCACACTGCTTTTGCCTGGAAGGCAAATTCCGGGAAGAGGGTCACTCCAGGGAGTACTTCCCAAGTCAGTCTTTCCCAGCAGAAACAAGGCCAGGGGCCCATGAAGGGGTTGCAGACCACTGCAGAGTGCCCTGGGGGGGAGGTCAAAAAAGGGCACCAAAAGCTTTTCCAATGGCTCCCCAAAGCTGAGCCTTCCTGGCCTGTCCAGCAAATGCAGTCCTTTAGCTAACTTTCTCCCATAGCCCTGAGGAAGTACTGCCTCTTTACATCTCTACCACCCTGTCTGCGGAGGGTGGAAGCAATGGCTGTCACTGCCTCTGTCCAGGGCAGGTTGAAACAATAACTGCCCTCAGAGCCAGGACCCAGCAATCAGAATTTGCTAATCAAAAACCCTGATCAGCTTAAAGGGGACGCGTGTGCAGTCAAGGTGGAAGTGGAAGCCCGGGAGGGGTGGCGAGCTCAGCATTGCTGGCGGGCGGCCAGCCAGATGGGAGCCCCGTGCCTGGAGTGGGCTGGAGAGGCCCCCCGGCACCGCTGCCTCCTCCGTAATGAGGACCAGGGGTTGTGGGCAGGCGGGGTGCCGTGGTCCCGGCTGGCCTGCCCGGGGTGTGGTGGGACCATGTGGGCCACGTGGAGCCACGTGCAGGAGGTCTGCAAGTGGGAGATGGGGGTGAGCGCATCCCTAAGGTGGGCTGGGGGAGCGGCACACACTGTCGGGGGGAGCTGTCATCCCCCTCCCCGTGGTCAGACTCCCCGCAGACCCCGCCCCGTCCTGCCGGCCTTGGCTGGCAGCACCATCACAGTACCTTGGCCCCGACGCCCCTCCTTAGGCGCCTCCCCAGGTCTCAGCAGGCGGCCCCCTTCCTTGGGGTCTCTCTTCAAAAGCCACCTTAGGAAGCTTTCTCTGTATGGATGGGCACCCCTCCCCAGCCCACCCACAGGGCGCTCTCCACTGTCCCCCCAGTCGCTGACCTGTGAGCCCCATTCACCTGCGGTTTGTCCCTCCTGCAGCCGGGAAGTATTCACTGAGGACACCCTGATGAAGGGCCTGCCTCCCCTACTCCACCCACACACCTCCCCCCCAGCCTCCCCCACCCCAGCCAGCCCCTTAGTCCTGGCTCTTTGGTCCACTTGGGCGTCTGCTCCAGATGTTCCCCATATCCAACTAGTCAATCATGGCCAAAGCTGTGCTACCACCCCACCCAGGCCTGCTCCCCCCAGGCTCTTAGCTCCACAGGGGTCTGCATCCCCCACCCCACCCGAGCAGGCCAGGTGGGACCCCTGGGGCTTGCTCTCAAG
>PVKH010005620.1:0-21898 GCA_004027955.1 Chaetophractus vellerosus | reverse complement strand
ACAAAAGAAGAGTTCCTTCCTGAAATGCTGAGAAGAAATGACAGTATTATACGACCCCCATCATTGAGCTGGCTCCTAAATGGGAAAAAAATTGAGTAACTTGTTTTTTAAGCCATATGACTTAAAAAAACACAAGACCAAAATTATTTGACTTTTAAAGAAGTCTATGTACTAAAGTGAGTACAAAAATAGTAAGCCGATTAAAATTCATGCAGCCTTACCCACACAAGGATATTGTGAAAACAGAATCACATTCTCATCATTAATTCAATTGCATGCTGTACAACCAAATGATTTCTCAAAAAGCAGAGTGTTGTGATGCACACCTGTGTGTATGTGTCATGTACGGTGCTTTAGTGGTATTTCAAAATGAAAAAAGCAAAAACCCAATGTGAATCTGGTTTTTAAAAATATTTTGAAGGAATTTATAAAAGATGGGTTGTGGTAGGAATTATGCGGAATAAAGTTTTTAAAAGATTAGGATAGCTCCTAGCTCTTTAGAACTTTTTTTAAAGCATAATCATATAATTTCAAACTGTCCTAAAAATCTCTTAAAATAAATTTCTATAATTTGTTAAATATTCAGAGTACTAAATTAGTTGAGGGAAAACTACACATATCCCTAAACTAAAAGCTAACAATGTCTGTACTACTAAGAACTACATATTTAGGTGACATAATACAGAACACTGGGTAGAGAATCTAACCCACAGCTAAATGGGAGAAGGGGAGTTAGAAAATCTTTCTTCTCTGCCTGATTCAATTGCATGCTAGAGATACTGACACTTTTAAAAGAGACAGTTGCTGTTTTTATGAAGCAACTGCCAACTCTTTTCCACATGAAGAACAATGCAAACCACCACTCAGTTATATCTGTAAGTACAACTACAAAAGTTTAATTGGCATCCATGGTTTTATAAAAACACATCACTGTCACATCTGATATAAAAACAGAATTTGAGCACAAACTATTAGCTGCTCTGGTAACAAAGCACACAATTTAAGACTGGGCACACAGTGAAAACGAAAACAACTTAGCCTACCGTTTGACAATTATAAAATAAGATACTGGAGTGAATCAAGAGTGAAAAGATCAGCTACAGTTTTTGCAAGTAAAAATGTCTTTAAATATATAGGGACCAAGTTATATTAGGAACATAGTTATTAAAATGAGAAATAAGAAAACAGAAGCTGTAAATATCTGATACCTGTGGTTGAAGAATATCCATCCACCCCATCGTTTTCCTGTAAGAACTTTTAGCAGGACGCATGCTCGTCCTGATTTCCAAACAGCTCTTGCCGCTTGTGTGTGCATGTGACTAAGCTCTGGTCAATGCTGTGGGACCAGAAGTGAGGTACACCTTTTGGGGCCTTCACTTCCTCTTTAATACTCTAGAGATGGAAGAACAAGACAGAGGAAGCCTGGATCTCTAACCCTGCAGCATCCTGAAAACAGTCCATAGATAAACAGGACTGGTTAGCCAGAGACAAGTAATATACCAAAAATGAATCTGGATTTCTTTTACAGCAGCACACCCAAGTCTTAACTAACACACCACCTCTAGACAATCTTTAGCTGAGATTAGGACCAACAATGATATGGAAGTGCTGAGTATAACAAATTCTACCAAGACTGGATTTGTGTGTTTTGAAACTATTTACGTATAACACTAAAAAAGGAAACAATTTAAAGGATATCAACAATCAACATGAAAGAGAATGGAGGAAGAAAGAAAAGAAGGAAAAAATATAAACTGAAAACAACAACTTCAAATTATAAAAAACATAACCTCTGGGGAAGATCTTTATGAATTAAGACAAAATGATTTCCGGAAGATATTACTAAATAAAAAGATCAAAGTGCAAAAAAGCACACGTAGATGTTACCTTTTATATAAGAAGGGAAGATGAGAAAACATCTGTTTATTTTTAATTGAAAGAAACACAGAAAGGATAAAGCAGTAAACAATGAAGCTGGTGACCTACAAGGGCTGGGTTTTGGGGCAGTACTGTTCTGGGGTGAATCAACACTTACTCTTCTTATCGTTCTGACTTCTGAAAGCATGTTAATTTTCTACATATCTGAAAATAAATCCCTTAGAAGTGAATGGGAAAACACCCAAAAACTGCAAGCAAACCAAAACAAATAAACCCACTCGTATTCCAAATGCATAGCAACCACACAGAGGGGAAGACAAAAAGACAGACCAAGAGGCAGGCAGGCAGAACTATCCGAGTAACTTAGGAGCACAGTATTTGACTTTCTACCCCCAGGGTTAGGCAGGGTAGAGTAGGGCAAGTGAGGGACTGCAAACAAATTCTGGGTACTTTTAGATGATTTATTTTTTTAGTGGTGTGGGCAAAGCAATTCTGTAACTATTTTAAATTTACTACAGATTTTAAAAAATGTGTTTATGTTACTGGGAGTCAGGGTCTCACTGTGGAAAAGACAGAAGGCAAGAAAAAACCTTGTGGGCATGGACTGGAATTGGAGATATAAGAGTGAACTCAGGATTTCTAAAATAGATGAGTGCATATGTGCAAATCTATATGCATATGTGAATGCCTATTTGGAGGTATGTGAGTGTGTATCCACACAAATGCATGTTTCCTACCTCTGTCCCCCCAAAGGACCAAGAGGCCATAAGCAATCTAGTGCCCAGATCTTGGTCTCTAGTACCATTCATTCCTCAACAAAGGGAACCACAGCTCCTCAGAGAAATGGTCAAGCCAGGGCTGGAGCTGAGCAGATACCAACGAAACCTGGAACACTGTGTAATGCCAGAAAGGAAGGAGGTGCTCAGAGAACGATGAAGGCTTGTCACAGGGAGAAAAGAACCAGCTGGCAGAGGCTTCCACTAGCTAAATCTGGGACAAACTTAACAAAATAATTAAGGACAACAATGAATTATTGACCACTGGGGGCAGAGGGACACACACAAGAATTCATGAGTCAATACAGAGAAAAGAAAACTATGTGAATGAATAAATGCAGGAAATGGAAGGCTCATGCTTATAGTAGAATATTGAGGACTGAAATGGAGGTAGTATGAGAACTGGAAAAGTACCATTTTGCAACCAACATGGTAAACAAAAGATCAGGCAAGAATCACCATTGTACACTAAATCTAAGGTGATATTCTGATGACGAACCAGGTAGTTGAAGTGTCTTAAAGTAGTACCTCTCCAAGGGAACAAACAACAGTGAGTATACAGTGCAGAACTGGACAACACCTTGAACACCTGAAAAGGACGCCCTGGCCCAGAAGGCATAATCTTATAAATCTATAAGCTTGAAGTTTTTTATTTCCACATAAAAACTCTAAATGCTCTCTCAGAAAACCTGGAAAACACAGAAAGTATAAATCATTTCTCATTCTGCTGTTTCAAGGCAGTGTTGGCCCGGCCGAGTAGACATCATTAGCAAAGCTCACCCACCTGAGTTGGAAAAATTTATGGACAAAAAGTTATCTCTGAAATTAAATGGTGGTAGACATGTCCAAGGACTATTATGGGGATTTGATCCCTTTATGAAACCTGTGATAGATGAGTGTGTGGAGACGGCAACTAGCAGGCAAGAGAACAATATTGGAATGGTGGTAATACGAGGAAATAGTACCATCATGTTGGAAGCCTTAGGAACCAGTATAAATAATGACTATGTTCAGCAGAGAAATCAACTGCTTCCACGTGTCCACTCTCCAAAGCACCTGTTTTACTGTGATATAATAATTGGGTCATGCATATTCTTCCCATTAAATTTTTTGTTAAATAAAAAAATATGTATCATTCTATCACTTAATATTTTAATGTATTTCCATGAAGCAAAAGTAAATATAAGAAATCAAAAAGTAATAAAAAGATGAATCTAACTTTAATATAGGCCATCCTATGACTTGAAAAGGGATAAAGGTCTCTCTCACTTAATATTATGAAATTAAATACTGTTAATTTAATACCCATCAATTCTCAGTGTTTAATAGCAATACCTTCTTGGTTGAGGCACAGAAAAAAGGGGGCCACTGACAATCTTCTCTGCCTTAGCACCTAAGAAAAGTTTTATTTGTGGTTATGTCCCTAACAATTGTATTAGGGAAACAAGGTTTGAATTTTGGCTGTATCTCATTCTATTCCTCACTTTTACTTTAACACAATTTCCTCATATATTTTCAACCTTATTTATTTGAGAATGTTCTCAAATATTTTTTGTATGAAGCAGTGTATGAATCATAACTAAACAATAAATATAAATAGATACAAATGTATTTCAATTTATTATTGCTGAATTCCAAATCAAGTCAAAAGTAAGGCCAGGCAAGAAGAGAACATAGCCATAGAAAAGGAAAAATGGATGTCTCTTTAGTTCTGTACGTAATCATTAAATATTTTTTAAAATTTTTAATTATTATTATTATTTAGGACACATCAATTACATAAATGTTACACAGAGATTTTAGGGGTACCCATATGCCCCACCTCCCACAACCTCCGACATATAATCATTATATTCTTAAAGTCCCCATGAAGAAAATATACTTTCTTGACTACAAGTCCATAGAACACAGTGATTATCATAACAGAACATTTAAAAATTATTCAGAGCTTCTTTTTCTGGCCAAGATAGAGTAACAGGGACCAGATTTATCCTTACACTCAGAACTAAAGAACTGCACAAAATCCAAGAAACTGTTTTCAGACACTGGACTCAAGCAGCACTGGACAGTGGTCCCCGAGAAAAGGAAACAAAGGAGCTAAGGCCTACCACTGCCAGAGTTCCTAGGCAGTGGCAAAAGGAAGGAGAGCCCAGGCAGGTTCTCTTAGCCGAGGATGTGGAGCTGGGAGTCCGTGGAGGCCAAGGTGGCCAGAGGTCCTAGGGCACAGTGCCAGAGGAGAGCGCTACACAGACAACTCTAGAGAGCTAGAGAGGGCCCTTCCAGTATGCGGCTGAGCACTCCAGTGTGTGAGGAGACTGACCACCTGAGGTCGGTGAAGGACCAACCAGAAAGGGGCAGGGGAGACAATCCCCAGAACTCACACAGGGCTGAAAGGAGTTCAGGGAGCCACCAGGCAAAGCTGAAACTTCAGAATTCAAGGTGAATAGGAGAAAAATGTGCCCTAGGCTAAAGACCGCTCTCCCACATAAAATTTACAAGCCTGGAAAGGATCAAACTATTTCCAAACAGCTGTGTCTCAAAATAAGCCGAGACACTTCAAGATTCCCATAAATGGGAATTTAAAGTTGAAAAAATTATGGTACCATTCTCAAGAAACACGAAATATTATATACATCTTGCATTAATCTGCTATCATCATTAGAATGAAGTCATCAGAATACAAAGAAAAGAAAGTCTAGCAAAGAGTTTTCTGAATGTCTAAGTCCTACTCTCTATATATTACAAATTGGAAAAACAAATGAAATTCCAAACTATAATAAGTCCTAAAACACACACACACGCACACTTTGGCTATGTGTCCAATGTATATCAAAGTTGTCGGACTCTTGATTAACTGGTCACATTTTCTCATTTCAAACCACAGCTTTCTGGTAATAAGTTATAGTGAAATATCTTAAATTTTCAAACTTTAAAGGAACCTGGACTAAAGAAAAAGATTAATAATACGTTTATTCCTCATTAATAAATCCTCCCAGAAAAAAATATTAAAGGAAAAAACCCCACAAAAATTAGATCACATAAAATAATGTACATTTCCCTAAGTCCTTATGTAATACAGATCAATGAGGGAAAACATTTTACCTCATAAGACAGAAATGATACCTGTTCAAGACACTTATCTCACTCCTATTTTGTGTCCATAGCACCTCACACTGTGAAAGGCATGTAGTATATGCTGAATAAAATCAATGAAGAAGAAGAGTCAATCCAAACTGACCTTCTGCACCTAGGCTCAGCCTAAACCTGCTTGGCTCCACCTGCTCGCAGGGTCATCAACCTTTGAACCGTGAAGGGGCAGCAGTGGCTTTTCACCACCTTTATACTTCTGCAAGTATCCGTCACCACGAGACCATCCCGCCAGATGCTCTTTTCTCAGGCTTTACATCCATTTATGTCACAGGTTTCTAGTCCTCGGGAATACAGAGGATCTCACACCACCAGCTTGAGGACTGGATCCCAGGATGGTCAGTGAACCCCCAGACACCGAACAGAGTAACAACAGGTAAAACCGTTTGACAGAAAAATAAGCTGCCTCAGAAGAGTGAGTTCGGACTGCTAAAGCAGCATACTATGAATGGAACATCTGTTCTTGGCGAGGACAGGGGACTTCTTGTTCTTTACAGAGTCCCTTCAATTCCAAGATTTTACAATGACAACCTATATAAATCCATTTTATTGAGCAAAAACTGAGTTTATAAAACTATAAAACCATATCAATTTTTAAATGGCAGCTCTAGGCAATTATAACTTTCAAATACAATTAAAAATGTAACCATGATTTATATTGATAATCAATTAAATTTAATTCAATTGCCCAGAAGCCAACTATCCAGTGTCATATTGAGTGACAGAAGGGAAGAAAAAACAAAGTCCAAAATGTTCCTTAAAGAGTCAGATAAAAGATAGTGCCAGATGGGCCAAGCACTAACCCACAGGGAAATGATGAAAATGAAAGTATAAATATTTGAGAGTTGAAGCTAAGACTACCGTTAGGGTTAGTTGCAACAGTGACCCGGTGCTAAGTCTTAACTGGCAAAACAAGATGGCCAATGACCCTGGTAAAATTCAATTCTCCAAGCATCAAAGGTTGGTCAGGCTGAATCAAGGAGATAGTGCCTTACTAAGGAGAGCAGAGGGGTAGCAGCTGAACAGAGAGCTAGAATGCAAATTCTGGAAATATGAAAGCCAGGACTATTAAACTACTAGAAGAAAACGTGGAGATATATCTTCAAGATCTCATGGCAGGTGGTGGTTTCTTGGACCTTACACCCAAAGCGCGAGCAACAAAAAAATTAGATAAAGGGGACCGCCTCAAAATTAGACACTTTTGTACCTCAAAGGACTTTGTCAAAAGGGTGAAAAGGCAGCTGACTCAATGGGAGAAAATATTTGGAAATTACATAGCCAATTAGAGTTTAATATCCATGATTCATAAAGAGATACAACTCAACAATAAAAAAACAAACGACCCAATTAAAAAATGGGCAAAAGACTTGAAAAGGCATTTGTCCAAAGAAGAAATAAATTGGGGGAGAAAAAAAACAAACATGACAAAAATGCGCATCACTAGCAATTAGGGAAATGCAAATCAAAGCTACAATGAGATATCATTTCACACCTATTAGAATGACCACTATTAGAAAGTTGGAAAACTACAAGTACTGGAAAGGATGTGGAGAGGTAGGAACTTCTTCATTGTTGGTGGGAATATAGACTGGTACAGCCACTGTGGAGGGCTGTTTGGCAGTTCCTAAGCAAGTTGAATATAGACTTGCCATGTGCCCTGGCAATACCGTTACTAGGTATATATCCAGAAGAACTGAGAGCAGAGACACGAACAGACATCTGCACACTGAGGTTCGCAGTGCATTATTCACAACTGCCAAAAGACGGAAACAACCCAGGTGTGTGTCCATCAACTGATGAATGGATAATCAAACGGTGGTGCAGTCACATGATGGAATATTATGCAGCTGTAAGAAGGAATGAAGTCATGAAGCTTATGACAACACGGTGAAAGCACATCATAGTGTTTCTAACTAGCAGTGATAATATACGGGTATGACAGTGGTTCAAAGGGAAAGTCTAAAGTCGTATATAATACTAGAAGGAAAGCTAAAAAATATAACGTGGGACTGTACAGCACAGCAAAACCTCATGTGAAATATGAGTATGGGTAATAATGTATATATGACTATTTTTCTTTGAAACTGAAAAATATACGTTAATGTTACAAGATGTTAATATCGGGCAAAAATAAAACCAAAGCAAACTATGGACAGTAGTGTATAGTAACATTACTAATTTTCCATTAAGAGTAAAAAAAAAATACACTAAGTAAAAGAAACTAGACAAATGGTACTACATATTGTTTGACGCCATCTATACAAAACATAAATACAAATAAATAGAATAGCAGCTGTGTACGGCAGGAGAATGATAGAGATATTGAGAGGTGGTTATTAAGGGGTAGCGTTCTTTTTGTCTGTCTCTTTTTCATTTATTATTATTTTTTGAATAATGAAAATGCTCTAATAATGACTGAAGTGATGAATGCACAACTATGTGATTATACCAAATACCACTTGTACACTTTGGATGGATTGTATGCTTTATTAATATGTATCAATATTTATTAATATGTATCAATAAAATTTATTTAAAAATAGAAAGCAAATTATGAGCAGGATAGGTAGAAGAAACTAGCTAAGTACATCAGCACTTATATGGCAAGTGCAAATAATGGGATTCAGAGAAACTATAGCCAGCAATCAGAATTAGGGTGGTATCTTAAAAACAAAAACACTACAATACCCAAAAGATCAGTAAAGCCTAGGAACAACAGGTACCTTAAAATCCAGTTATTTTCCAACCCAATCGTTCAAACCCTATCTTCTTCATTTTTCCCCCTAACAAATGACACCTTTCTGAGTAATCATTCCAACTATGTTTTGACCAGATTTTTTCTTCACCCTCCTCGTCTCCTTTCTGCTGGATGTGCTCCCCCAGGAAGCCTTCAATCCTGGTATAATCAACGCTTCTCTATATCCCTGGTGAGGTACTAGAGAAAATTCTCACAGATGGCTCACTTAAAGTTAATGCTTTCTAACATGGGGGGAGGACGTAGGGAGGAGGAAGAGAGAAGGGTTGAGAGGAAATTAGTTCCAAACATGAGGAAAGAGCAAATAAGTAAATATGTTGAAGGTAATGGGAACGAGATTTCTCACTTTTGGCAAAGGGAAGCAAAACTGGAAAGTGGGGCGGCTAGAACAAACGTGTGGCACTGGACAGGAACTGGAGTTATCTGTGTGAATTCATGGTTCTGAATATACATAGGTAGATCAAGGAATAGGGGTGTGAGAGACAGAGAGAGAAAGCAAGCACACACACATGTATTTACAAGTTAACTACTCTGTCTACTCAAACTCGCCCTAGTGTAGATTTGAGTATATACACGAGGGTTAGCATAGACACAGGTGTATCCCCAGCTCCTGTTTGCTGAGAGGGCCTAGAAGAAATGACCACACCTAGAGTAACGAGATCTTTATTTCTAAATACCATTCTTGACTCTAAAAAACCGGGCCTCCTGGGAGAAATGGCTGCCTCCAGGGCTGCAAAAGTCTATCACGAGCTTTAGCGTGCCTGAAAGTAAGGAAATGCTCACAACATAGGCATTTAGCACCACAAAAAAATCACAACATTGTGATTATACTAAAAGCCACTGATCGTACACTTTAGATAGATTAAAAAGTTGAAAAAAAAAAACAAAAACAAAAACCATACTGGGGACATATCAAGAAGCAAGCTTGAAGGTTCCATCCCCTGGCTAAACCTAAGAATCAAAAACAATGATAGTAATATCATTTAAATAACCAATAAATGACCCAAAACACAGGAATATATTCATACTGACACAGATAAATAAATACATATACATATTCCTATATACATGGGGGGAAAGTTCTACCTCAGTAATAACTGAAGAAATGATATAATCAGAAAATCATATTCAGCAACTATTATAATAAAAACTGGTTCAGGCAACAATCACCAATAACCAATGGATGAGGACAGCATATTCACACAGTCACAAATGATCTTCCCGAAATATTATTCACTGGCTTCATGGCTGAAGAACCTGGCAGACACCATCTTTTACCATCAGGAGTAAATACTGAGCACCCCTAACAGGATGTCATGAGAACACAGCATCACTTCTGTGTGTACCTCTACCAAAAAGGCATAATCTAAATCTAATCACGAGGAAGCAGCAGCAGAGAGGCACAAAATGAGGAAAGTTGTACAAAATAACTGGCCTGAACTCTTCAAAAATATCAAAGCCAAGGAAAGACCAGGAAAGACAGGGATACTGCTCCAGATTGAAGGAGAGTAGAGACTTGTGACAACTAAATGCAACATATGATTCTGGATTGCATTATGGACTTCTTATGTGGGAGACATGGGAGAAGGGGAGTTGTTTTGCTATAAAGGGTATTACTGGGACAACTGATGAAATTTGAATGGTATCTGTGGATTAGACTCTTACTAGATCAATTTTCATCCCGACCGTGATGAGACTGTGGCTACGCAGGAGAGTACTTTTCTTTTAAGAAGATACAAATTTTAGGGATAAGGAGAATCAAGTCTTTAACTTACTCTCACATATATACACACATCAATGGAGGGACGGGATTCCTCTCCCCAAGGGTCATTTGGCAATGTCTGAACACATTTTGGTTGTTGCAACTGAGGGTGGGGAATGGGGGGGGGGGGCTGTGCTAGTAGCATGCAGAGGGTGGCGGTCAGGGATGCTGCTAAACATCCTGCAATGTACACAGACACACACACACACACAACAAGGAAGTATTTAGTCTACACTGTCTACAAAGCTGAGGTTGAGAAACCCTCACAGGGAGGGAGGGAAATGCTTGTGCCACAGTAAGCCATGGACTACCAGAGCCCTCTATACTACCATCAAAATTAATTAGAAACCAGGTCCTTAGTGCCTTCACCTAATCGGATTAGAGAACTAATCCCAGAAAACCCAGATGCATTTCAGAGAACTTATCCTTAAGATTCTGTTCCTCTGAAGCCACTTTTGGTGCCAAATTGGTCATATAACATTCCTAAAGTAAATCTAAGTGTACTAAGAATAAAATAATAAACCCCCCAAACCACCGGGACATTTCCACTGGTGTCCCAGAGCTAGAACAATTACTGAGAGCATTTCCTATACCCACCTAACTACCTTCTCCTTCTCTTTTTTTCTCTGGGGATTTGGGAGACAACCTCACTAAAAATTCCTTAAATAATAAAGCTTTCCTTATTTTTTCACAGAAAGCATAAATCCTAATTTCTCACCATTTCCACTAAATTAGTTTAAATATATATTTAAAGTGTTGATACCATGTTTCCTCTACTCCTTTCCGCTCATCAAAACTCACTAGGCAAAGTTTCCCATATTTCTGTTTCCCAATAGTGTCCTTTCTATGGATGTGCCATCTACCAAACAACTTAAGTCTTTTAGTATCCTGAAGGCAAATGCAGGTCCTGTTTCAGATAATGGTAAGACTCTAAAGCATTAAAGTTGTATAACACTTAAGAATACTTTTTTTAAGTTTACCAATTTACCCAAAATAGTAGCAGTATCTGAGTGAAGAATTTCTGACACAATCCCACTTAAAATAGAGAAGGGTTTGTCAAATAAAATATTTGAAACAATATGAGACTTAAAAGGAAATTAAGAGATTTACTGATTTATTAGCTTCCTCAGGTAGCAAAATGTTAGGACTACTGTTTTAAGGCAAGGCTTTACAAGTAGCACATCTGTAAACTGACTTCAATCTCATGGCTCTTTTGGTTTTATAAATTAGCAATAATGTCCTTAATTTTCCTCTCATAATGCTAATGGCAATATCCTGTTACATCCACCAACAGTAAATAGGACTGCTGCCTACTAGTCTGCCATGACCTACTTTACTGCAGACCAGATAGATTTCTTCATAATCAGGTCAAGTATACGTGTTTTGCTGCCTTCTAAGCTATTATGTTAATAGCTGCAAAACAATGACTCCAATGTTAAGTTTAAAACGGAACACAAATAAATACAAATGAACTCAAATGAGAACGGAATTGATAATATGCAAATTATTTCAAGAAACTTTTGAACACAGTTATTTTGTGGGCTTATCCTTAGCGAATTATAGCCTAAGGAGAAAAAGCTTCAAAGAAATCTTAAACTTCACTCAGTATGTTTATTGTTCATAGTAATATTGGTATTATAATTTAAAATTAATATATAGAGTAGGATAAAGCAAATAGCAAATATACTATTATGAACATCATAGTTTTCAGTGGGAAAAAAACTGACAAACTCTAAGTACAAAATTTCATAATAATGGGCAAGGGGATCTGAGAAACCAAAATCATCTTGAAAAAGAACAAAGTTAGAGGACTCACACTTCCTGATTTTAAAACTACAGTAATACCTGTAATAAAGCAGTAGGGTACTGACACAAGGACAAATATACAGACCAATGGTATCAAACTAAGAGTTCAGAAATAAATTCTTTTATCTATGACCAACTGATTTGACAAAGATGCCAAATCCACTCAACTGGGAAAGTACAGTCTCTTCCACAAATGGTCCTGGGAAAACTACATACCCTTATGCAAAGAATTAACCCCAACCTTACACGGTATACAAAAATTAACCGAAAACTGATCGAGAACCTAAATTTAAGAACCTAAACTTATATAAATCTCTTAGAGGACATAGGGAAGCATCTTCAGGACCATGTGTTAGGTCATGGTTTCTTAGACTTTACACCGAAAGCACAAACAACAGAAGAGAAAAATAGATAATTGGGACTACCATCAAAATTAAAAACTTCTGTGCATCAAAGGACTTCATCATGAAAGTAAAAAGACAACCTACAGAATGAGAGAAAGTATTTGGAAACCACATATCCAACAAGGGTTTAATATCCACAGTATACAATGAAATCCTACAACTCAACAACAAAAAATACAATATAATTTTCAAATGGGCAAAAGACATGAACAGACATTTCTCAAAGGTATACAAATGGCCAAAGAGGACAAGAAAAGATGCCCAACATCATTAGTCACTAGGGAAATGCAAATCAAAACCACAAGGAGGTACCGTTTCATACCCATTACAATGGTCACTATTTTAAAAATGGAAAACAAGTATTGGCGAGGATGCAGAGAAATATGAACACCAGCTCATCACTGGTGGGACTCTAAGATGGTGCAGCCACTGTGGAAAACAGTCTGGGGGATCCTGGGAAAGTTAAGTATAGAATTATCACATGACCCAGCAATCCCACTTCTGGCTATATACCCAAAAGAACTGAAAGCAGGGACTCGAATATATATTTGCACACTGATGTTCATAATGGCATTATTCACAAGTACCAAAAAGGGGAAGTAACCAGTACCCACCAACAGCTGAATATGGCTAAACAAAACGTGGTGTGCACACACAACCGACTGCCACATGCAACTACACGCGTGAGCCTGAGGACAGCACGCTGAATGACACAAACCAGACACAAACTGACAGACAGTACATGATCCTCCTGATATGAAAAATCAGAACAAGCAGATTCATAGTCAGGAATAAGAACAAAGGGCACCGGGGCTGGGGTGGGGCTAGGGAGTGGGGCGTTAATGATGCTTTCTGCTGGGGAGGTGGAGCAGTCTTGGTAACGGAAGGTGACAGCACAGCACTGTGAGTGTAATTACCACCACCAGGTTATGTATTTGAATGTGGTTAAAAGGGGAAAGTTTAGTTTGTATACATGTTAGTAAAATAAAAATTAAAAAACAAAACAAAACCAACCATAGAACTGTATACCACTAACAGTGAACTCTAAGTTAAACCAGGGACTACAGTTAATAGTACCATTATAGAAATGTGTTTTCACTGATTGTAACAAATGTACCACACCAATACATGGTGTTAATAATACAGTAGTATATAGGACTCCTATATTTTATGCATGATTGGTCTGTAAAGCCATAACTTCTCTAAAACAAACAAACAAAAAAAACCAACAGTGAACCCTAATGTAAACTACAGACTAAGTAAAATTATAATATTCTTTCATCAATTTTAACAAAGGTACCAAAATAATGCAAATTGTTAATAATCAGTGGGGTATATGGGAACTCTGTATCTTCTGAATGATTCTTCTGTAAGTCTATACCTTGTCTAATAAAAAACTACATATTAAAAATCTTCTGTAATAATAAATTAGAAATGAAACCAACAAGAGGAAATCATGACTTACTCTTCAACCTATTTCCTAGCTCTGTCCAATGAAGGGCCTATAAGTAGTGATGCCCTAGAGTGGCTATGAACAGATCCAGCACTCAGACCTTGGTTTCTAAGTACTAATCTGCACAAAAAGAAACAAGGTCCTTGGAGAAATGGATGATTCCACACCCGAAACAGGGAAAATACAAGATGAGTCCAGGTCATCATACTGCACAAAAAGTAAAGGAAAGTGCTCAAAGATGATGGCGTTATATCAAAAGAACTTAAGAAACAGCTTGAAAGGGTTCATGCTGGCCGTATCTAAGCCAATTTAAACATTTAAAAAAAAAAAAAAAATTGGGGAACCAGCTGTGGCTCAATTGGTTGGGCTCTGGTTTACCACATGGGAGGCCCCAGATTCGGTTCCCGGGGCTTCCTGGTGAAGGCAAGCTGCTGCGCGGTGAGCCGACTCACCAGGATGACACAACAGGGGGAGACAAGCAGACACAGAAAAATGCAAAGCAAATGAACACAGCGAGCACAAGCAGCAAAGGGGGGATATATAAACAAATAAAAATAAATCTTAAAAAAAAAAATTAAGACCAAAATATTGTAATACCTTTAATAAGTAAGAAATTTTTGCGTCTATAGTATGCAACTCTTTGTAAAATTCCATCTATTAAATGTGGAAGAAATAACAAATTAGAAAGCTCACCATTCTGCAGCTCTCAGTTTAATATCTGATGCAGGCAAAGATCAACAATGGATGCTGTGATGAGGACGTGAAACAAGAATGGGGAGCAGGATATTCACGTGGTGTCAGAGTTCTACCCCAGAACTAACTCGTTAAATTATAAAGAGAAAAATTTATCTGATTTTTGGAGAGAGGTGATGATCACAACCGTAACTGGGTGGTCAAACAACATTAACAGTGGAACAACTAGATACTACATAGCTCCTGATGTGAAGCAACAAGAAGTACAAAGGTGGACAGATGTGGCTTGGTTGGGGGGTTGGGCATCCGTCTCCTATATGGAGGGACCTGGTTTGATCCCCGGGACCTCCCAGTAAAAATAAAACAATGAAATAAATTTTAGGGGCCGGCCATATAGCCCAGTGGATAGGGCGTCGGTATACCACATGGGAGGCCCCGGGTTCGGTTCCCGGGGACCTCTCCTAGCAGGCAGACCACCTTGAGAAGGGCAAGCCGCCATGGGCGGGCAGAGCCGCCGTGGAGAGGGCAAAGCCGCCACGGCCAGGGCAGGTCGCCCGCGAACGGAGCGCAGCCAGCCACCTGGAACTGAAGCGGAGCCGGCCGTGAATGGAAGCAGAAGCCGCCCACAAGCGGGGCAAAGCCGCCTGCGCGGTGACCGGTTTCGGCGCGTCGCCGCAACAGGGCGGGAGACAAAGTGGACAGAGAGGAACACAAGAATGGACACACAGCAAGAGCAAGCAGAAAGGGGGGAGGGATATGTAATAAATAAAAAATAAACCTTAAAAAAAATAAATAAATTTTAAAAATTAAAAAAAAAGAAAGAAGTACACAATATCATCTTTCAAGTATTCTTGCCCCTCCCCCAAAAAATATTTAACCTGAACCTAATCAAGCTTCTAGACAAATTCCAGTGTTCTATGACACCATACTATAATATAGTGTAGTAAAGTTAAATGACACCATGAGGAAACATATAACCAGTTAGGTCTGACACTGTCATTTTTCTTAAGAGATACATGCTATCTAAAACCTACTTTCAAATGAGACAGCATAAATACAGAGAGAGGGGGAGAGAGAGAGAGAACAACAAAGAAAGACCGAATGTGCAATTTGGCAACTGTGGCAAAACGTTAAGCAAAGAATTAACCTAGGTAGAGGGATACTGCATTCACTGCAACCTTTTTAAAAGCTTGGAGGGAAGAGAGTAAAGGAAAGCGGTTAAATCAGCAGTTCTCAAAGGATGGTCAAAGGTCTCCTCAGGGTCTACTACAAGAGCCTATCAGGGGGTCCACAAAGTCAAAACCATTTTCACAAGAATTAAAAGAGGTTATGTGCCTTCATCTCTGTGCTGACATTTATAAAGATGGTGCAAAAGCAGTGATGAATAAAACTCTTGAATTCTTAGCACAAATCAACGTAGGTGGCTCCAAACTGTCTGTACTAGTACAAGTATTATTCACTGCACCACACTTGCAGTTGAAAATGTGTATCCTACCACCCTGAACCTAACAGCTTCCCAATACTAAAGGTTTTTCTGATGAGTTTGGTGGTGACATCGATTTGATTTTTTGATACTGTAAAATGAAATATGTCACTGTATGAAAGATTTTCATAGATCAGAGAGCCAGTATTTTCCAAATGACCAGATGTATGATGTTAAAAAATTTTCATAAAAATGTTAACATGTAATGGGTTTACTGTTATTTTACATGAATTATTAATATCTTTAAAGTGTTTTTACTTTCTAATCTGATTAATATTGATAGCCATAACCACATAAACACAAGCTATATGGGGTCTTCAATAAAATGTTAACAGTGTAAAGCAATCGTGAGACGGACACTTCAAGAACTGCTGCTCTGGAAATAAGCATATGACATACACGCTTTTATATGACCCAGAAGCCTACACCACACTATCCCACCCCAGAGCAGACGTGCTGTGTCACCCTGTCAGTGTCAAGCAAGTTTCTCTTGCGGGTTAGGGTGGGGGTTGGGGGACACTGTACCTCAGAGTGCAAAAGCAAAACTAAGGCCATAAAAAAAAAAATGGGTGCACCCATTTTTTAGTTGAAAGCAGTTCTTTTGTTCGATAAGAACAGAAGATGTTGCCTACTTCTAATTCCAAGTTTTAAAAACAAATCTAACACTGTAACAAGCTATTTAAGTAAAGGAATTAATTTTTTACGAAAAAGGTAAACTCAAGCAAATTAGTCCAAATATAATGCTGGACTACACTGATTTCAAATGAGACAGCATACATACATACATCCTTTCAAAGACATTTCATTGCCATGTTTGGTAGTAACTTTCAAATTAAAAAATTAGCAAAAGCTGAGCCCTCCAATAAGAAATAAGAAAAATGACTGACAGTGCTCTACTTACCCGTTTGGGGCCACTGAAAATCTTTCTGGTATTTTCCTTTGATTTATCTCCTTGTTTATTTGCGGGCTTCTTTACACTTTCAGGCACACCAGGCAAGTCCTCTGTAAAATCCAAGTTTTCTGAAATGGTAATCAAAACTAGCTAGCTTTCTAATATTTCAAATTATCTATCAGACAACCTATGAAGATTTTTGTGGCATATTGTGGAGAGAAAATAAAGGAATAAAAAGCACATCACTGATAAAGTATTCCCAATAACATGAAGTCTCATTCTCCCCTTCTCATCCCCTGCTTATTCCCTTCTAAGAGAAAATCATAAACCTGGTTGCTATGTATGTGTTCTAGCTTTATTTTGTGTAAATGGCAAAATCAAGTCTTTTCCAAAACAATTTCTGTTCTTCATAGCTCATGTAATTGCTGGATGTCTGTGGGCACTGGCATGGTCTAGTCTGAATAGACATACACAGATAGAAAACATCTGATGGTAGCCACCTTTACACATTTTTCTGGAATTTAAGTCCACCGAATTGCATTAGCCTTCAAAGAATGCTTGCTTACATCTAAAAAGAAGGCCAAAACAGGACACATTTAAAAAACCAAAACCCAAAAAAAGAGGATAGTTTTCCTTTACAAAAAGTTATAATCTAGAACAAAGTAGTTCAGTAATTGGTGGGTCCTTCACACAAAAAATTAACCAAAGGATTAGAGTATGCTCCAAATGACTTTCCCCCCCCCTAATCTAAAGAAAAAAGAAAAACAGGAAGACATTTCTCTAGCTAAGACAAATAAAATGCTTGCTATTTCACATATTATATGAAGATTCAAATTCCAACATTGGGTATATAAACCAAATGGTGTCTTTTTATGTTATTTGGTATCACTATCAAGTTTTTGAAAGGGAGCCTAATGATTTCACATTTTTAAGTCTATAAAAATATATTACCCCCAGAGTGCACATTTCATTCATAAATTTTTTCAGTTGCAGATTAGGATTAATGTGCTACCAAGATAAGCCTAAGAGCTCCTAAGAAAACTAGCAGAACGGGAGCTCGGGTGTTGTCCGTTACCTCTCCTCTTGCCGAGAAAGCCACTGTGACGCTGTTCTGCCCAGACAGAGCTCAGGGGGCTAGCAAGGCTGCTGCAAACTGCAGTTCTCCAAAAGGGATTTAAGAACTGGATGAACTCTGACAACACTCTTAATTGGGAGGGGATGGGAAGGGAGAGGAGGCTTAGGGGATACTCCTGCATAATTCTAAGTTTTGAAGATAAGAATGATGATTCCAATCTAGGAAAACTATTTTTAGGCCAAATAAAGAAAAATGACAGGTATACTCTAGTATAAATTGAGAATATAATATTTAAGATTACTATAATTGTAAATTATAATCATGTTAACATTTCTTCTACAACCCTAACAGTACAGAAAGGTTTATTTAACAAGTAAATTGATACAGGTAAACTAGAGTTGGTTAAGAAACCCTGTACCCCAGAGGCTTTAACATAGTCCTTTTCACTCAAGTCAATCTACTTGACAAAGCCTCTGCCAGGTAATGACTTAATTATAGCAGAGCTAACCTATTTCTTTTGTTTGTCTCTCACAGTGGAGACTATGAACTCCTTGAGGACCTCTAGTCATTACCGTTCCTACCTCCTTGAGAGAGAAATTAAATTTCCATTGTTGAGTGTGAATGAATACTTAACTAGGCACTTTTCATTCTTATTAAGTCACTTTAAGAGAGTTTGAGAATGTTTTTAATGTTAACCAGTCAATTAATTTTGAGCCAACTACAAAGGATTTTTAATAATTTTGATGTTGTAATATTTCCCTCAATTACAACTACCTATGAGTGATATAGTTCTAAATGTTCCAAACCTATCCCTAGGTCTCCAATGCATTTGGATTTTCAAGGTTGAAACCCCAAGATATGTGGTATTGCTGTCCCAATAATACACGTTAAAATCTTAAGTGCTAGTGGTAGAATTAAAATACAAATATGAAAAGAGTCCTCAATCTACAAATTGATTCCTTCTTTTCAACTTGGGACCTAACCATAACATTAAAAAGGCTTTACCTTTGGATAAGGTAATTTGTGGCTCTAAAGTAGTACCTGCATTAAAATGAAATATAACAGATTAAAATTGAGTTTCTAGGAAGAAACGAAGTAGCTGTGGATTTAAGCCTGAAAAAATAAGTCTACTTACTATAATTGAAACACAAAAAAAACACAAATAAACAACAAAAATGTACCTGCAATATTCGTACTAGACTGACTGTCCTGGGAATTATCATTGCTTTCTGGGGGAGGCTGAAAGGAGGGTGATGGAGCTGTTTTAGTTCTTTTTTTGCTCATCTTTCTTTCCACTTGACAATCTTCATCATCATCATCTTCACTTTCACTGAGATCATCAAAGCCAAAATACTTAATTTTGTAATTAGAACTTCCAGAACTTCCTTCATCACCTCCTGTCTCATCATGATCTTCAAAACCAAAAAATTCAAGTTTAACATCCTTTTTTGATTTAGTATTACTAGGTCGAAATCTAGTAGTGGTCTTAGAAGTTGCAATATCCGCCTTTTTTCTTAGACGGCCAGCTTCCCCCAAATCTGCAGGAGTGGATGCAGTGAACTCATCCATGCTGCGTTCCATGGTATCCTGTATGGTAACATTACAAACTGACAAGCAAGATGGATGCAAAACAGTATAATCTCTAGTCCGTCCAACCGTCCCTCTAAAACTGGTCCCACAACTTACACTGCCTTTCTTTGCCTGATTCAGGCCATCTTTACTTGATTCACTGTTTGCTTTGGCTAAGGCCTGACTGGTGCCATCCATTAGCTTATCAAAACTTGATGCTCCTTGTGAGGATTTCGCTTTATTGGCCCTACAGTACGTCCTACAGTTGCTTGGCCTAAGAACGCTTTGCACAATGTCTTCCTCAATAGCTTCATTTAAATTTTCCAACTGCTTTTTAAAATCTTCATCCTTCATCTCTAGAAGAGGATCATTTTCCAAACTTAATATACAATCTTCTGATCTGATATCTTCAAAATCACTATCCCATTCATACAAACCAGTTCTTACAGATCCCTTAGTTGGCGATATTTCTGATGGAGATTCTGACCTTTTTCCAACTTGGGAGTTCCAAGTATCATTTGTTTCCTTGATTTCCTCAGCTTTGTATCCAGAAGCCACTGCAGTTTCTGCATTGGGTTTCTTACTAATGTCTTCAACATTTTTATAAATATGATGACTGTTCTTTTCATGTTCTTCATTAAAGCTCTCCACTTTATCTATAAAAATGAAAAATCTTTAAATCAAAGGATAAAAACATAAATGAAATCAATATGAAAGTTAACAAATAACAGGAATATTTATTTGGCTAATTAGTAGTAGAGAATCAATTCATCTAGAAATAACTAATAAGAAATCAGTATTTACATGTGACTTCCCCCCTCTACCTTTTCAACATATATAGCTCTTTTGTGTCTTCTAGTGACCTTTCTCTGGGAATCCAAGCCCCTGAAAGATTTTGCCCTAAACTCCTGAGAGGAGAGTTCAGCAGTGTTAAGGAAGTGAATCAATTCAGAATGACATGTAAAAGACTCTGCCAAACCTCCTCAGGAGGGCTGGGTTTTTTCAAATAAAGATACCTAAAATAAAAATTATTTAGGAGCACCCAGACCAGAATAACAAAATAAACCAAAATATTCAGAGATGGTTCGTATTTATCTGGGGGTAGGGCTGCCCACAAGGCATGTCAGCTCTTTCTCCAGGGTCAGGTTTCTCTAGCTATTTCTGCTTTCCCTTCTTTCTTCTAATCCTAAAAGCCATAATACCTCAAAGAATTTTTTAAAATCAGTGGTTCAGGTACCTAAAGTGGCTACAGTAGCTGTTTATGCATATCAGCCAATAGTAAGTCTGAAACAGCCTATTCATTTTGTACTTTGGGGAATTATTTTTGTTGATTCATTTTTCTATCTTTCCAAAAGAGAGAAGGAATTGATTCAAACTGGTGTTATGATTAATTCCCCCTGCTTTTAGCTGTAGAAAAACACTAGCAAAATGTTCCCCTAATGCCAAACAATAGAAGACTAAAAATGCACCTATGTTTAAGAAAAATCATATACAAATCTCAACTTACAAAACATCAAAACAAGCAAGAGAGATACTTTACACGGATTCACTGTTCAATTTTTAATGCTACCCAATGGGATTAAATATAATTTAACTTAAGATTTGTATTTACCCACCTTTAGAAGCATTTACAAAACAAGGGATACCAGTTTTATTCTTAGCTATTTCCCAGCTGAAGGCAAGGCACGATATTTTTTATAATCACAGAAGCACCAATCACTAATCATAAAATACAGAAAAGCTAAAGATAAAGTTAACACTAATATTTGACATCTTAAAAGAAGTAAAAGCAAAGCTCTCTAAAACCAAGCCTCAAGAAATAACACTGCTTTCATAACAAAAGGAAAGAGGACTGGTATCTGAGTCAACGAGCTCTGCAGACTTCAGGGCAAGACCCCTAAATGTATGGGAGTTTCCCTGAGAACCTCAATTTCCTCATCTGTTCAAGAGGAAGGCACCACACTAGTCTACTCTCCAGTGTTACTGGGAATAAATGCCCATGGAAACACACAGTAAATGCCTGTTATGCTTAAATTACATCTAGTCTGTGAGATGTCATTAAACATCCTTTTTTAGAGTTGTATAAGCATTCCACTACCTTGATACAGCAAAATTTATTTAGGCTTCTAATTGTTTTATAAACAACTTTAAATAATTGATAAAACCAGCTGATTTTTATCAATTATTTATCAAATGTTTATTGTT
>PVKH010005619.1:0-16062 GCA_004027955.1 Chaetophractus vellerosus | reverse complement strand
CCCCTGCCCACGGCGGCCCCGCCCCGCCCATGGCGGCTTGCCATTCTCAAGGCGGTCTGCCCGCTAGGAGAGGTCCCCAGGAACCGAACCCAGGGCCTCCCATGTGGTTTCCCAGCGAGCTCTTTATCCACTGAGCTATCTAGCCGGGCCCTATATCTTTTTTTTTTTAAAAGGAATTCCTGCTGTCGTGTTTCCTGTTTGTTGTGTATCTCCTTCATTATTTTTCTGTTTGGATTTTTTTTGTTGTTTTGTTTTTTCTTTCGTTTACCATTTTCTCTACCTATGCTACTTCTTTTCTCTCCTTCATCTTTATACCTTCTGTTTCCTGTTGTTGTTCTCTCATTCCGCCTTTTTGTTTTGTCTTCAATTTTTCTTGTTTTTATCTCTCTCTCTCCCTTTTTCTTTTTAAATTTTTTTCTTTCACTCTTTTCTTCTTTCTTTCCTGTCTTCTTACCATTCTGACTTTAATTCCTTCTATGTATTTTTCTCTATTCTGTTTCTTGTTTCATTGTTGCTATTCCACTTTTTAAAACTTATTCCACTGTACATTTTACTTAATTTTTCAATTTCCTAGGTCTTGTATGATTCTTCTCTTACCTGTTACTATCAGAAGAATCACACTACCTGACTTTAAAACATACTACAGAAGTTACAGTGGTCAAAACTGCATGGTATTGGCAAAAGGATAGACATACTGGCCAATGGACCCGAATTGAGAGTCCTGATATAGACTCTCGCATATACAGTCATTTGATTTGATAAGGCCACCAATCTCTTTCAACTGGGTGAGAATGGCATCTTCAACAAATGGTGCTTGGAGAACTGGATATCAATGTCCAAAAGAATGAGAGGCACACCATCTCACACCTTATAAAAATTAACTCAAGATGGATCAAAGATCTAAATATAAGAGCCAAGATCATAAAGACCTTGGAGGATAATGTAGGGAAGCATCTACAGAACCTTGTGATAGGAAATATTTTCATGAACTTCACAACCAAAGCATTAGCAATGAAAGAAAAAATAGATAAATGGAACCTCATCAAAATTAAAAACTTTTGCACCTCAAAGGAGTTTGTCAAGAAAGTGAAAAGTCAGCCTACTCAATGGGAGAAAATATTTGGTAACCATATATCTAATAGGAGCCTAATACCTAGCATATGTAAAGAAATCCAATACCTCAAAAACAAAAAGACTAACAACCCATTTAAAAATTGGGCAAGTGATTTCAATAAACACTTCTCCAAAGAAGAAATACAAATGGCTAAAAAGCACATGATAAGATGCTCAACATCACTAACTATTAGGGAAATACAAATCAAAACTACAATGAGATATCATCTTACACCCATTAGACTGGAAGCTATTAAAAAACAGAGGACTACAATTGATGGTGAGGAGGTGGAGAAATGGGAACCCTTATCCACTGTTGGTGGGAACGTAGAATGGTGCAACCATTGTGGAGGACAGTTTGAAAGTTCCTCAGAAAACTAACTATAGAACTGTCATATGATCCAGCAATTCCTCTGCTGGGTGGAATTTCCCAAAAGAATTGAAAGCAAGGACACAAACTGATATATGCACATCAATGTTCATAGCAGCATTATTCACTATTGCCAAAACTTGGAATCAAGCCAAATGCCCTTCAACAGATGAATGGATAAACAAATTGTGGTATACACACACACACACACACACAATGGAATATTACTCAGAGGTAAGAAGGAATACAGTCCTAATACATGGTATAACATAGATGAATCTTGAGGAACTTATGTTGAGTGAAGCAATCCAGGCACTGAAGGAGAAATATTACATGACCTCACTGAAATGAATTAGCAAGTTGGGCAGACTTATATAGCTAGAATCTGGAAGATAGGTTTACAAGAAATAGAAAGGAAGATGAAGGCTGTAAGCCAATGCCCATATGGGCAAAATCTATAAGGTAGAAGTGTGTAGTTGTGAAGTGGAGGGGCATGACATGGTGCAGTAATACGATTGTCTGGGTGGTGCAGGTTTGTCGGGGGGGGGTATGGTGGGGAGGGTGGGTTGTACTCTCTTAGGAACTGTGGGGAGGGTTGGGGAGGGAATAGGTTTACATTGGGAATTGGTGGGTATGTGGTTGAAACGAAAATGTTGGGAATGTTTTTTTGGCAATATGGCAAGGGAGGGTTACTGGTTTAGGGTGTTGGATGTGGAGGCCATTAAGGACAGGGCGCACCTGGGCAGGCTTCTAGGAGGTGTGTAGTGTTCATCCTGTCATAGTGTGTTATATCAGTGGGTAGAGACCCACATAATGAGCAGAAGGTATTGGATTCTCATCCTGGGGAGTCTTGCTATGTTCTCAAATAGAGGGGCAGGAGACTCTCAAGAACATGGGTGCTGCCTAATAGGGAAGGATAAACCAGGGTGTCAAGCCCAAAGTGTTGTTGCAAGTAACTATGAATCTTGTCTTTCAAGAAGTGAAGTCTGGTGGTTGCTGCAGATTCCAAGTGGAGGGGGAGAGGGGAATAGAATAGATGGAACAGGTGGCATTTTGGGGGCGATAGAAGTGTTCTACATGATCTTGCAATGATGGATACCGGTCATGTTAAATTTCATCAAAATTTATTAAAATGTATGGTCCAAAATATAAACCATAATGTAAACCATTGACCATGGTTGGTAGACATGTTTCAAATTTCAATATTTGTACATAAGTTATAACAATTGTACATCCACATATTAAATGTTATTAATAGGGGAAAGGGGGAAAGGGGGAGTATATTGGGTATATGGGAGTCCCCTGTATTCTGGATGTGACTTTTCTGTAACCTAAACTACTTTGAAGACAAAATGAAAAAAGTAAGACATTGGGGGAATAAATGGAAAGAAAAAATCATTGTACATACAGGACAATAGATCTTACAGTGATAAAAGCCAAAATGTCAAAAAAAAATTAAATATTTTTTCATTATTTTTTATTAGCCCAAATATTTTTATTTTATTTTATTTTTTGTATTTTATGTCTTATTTTTAAAACTATTATTATTATTTCATTTTCTTATTAATTGAATTTGGCTATTTTATTGGATTCATTTTTGAAGAAGGGTTACAACTGGGGCAGGGGAGGATCATTGGTGCAGGGTGTCAGTGATGAGGGATACATGGGAGGAAGTTCACCTGGGCATACATATAATGCATATAAGTGTGTTCAAATGTTCATGGGGCATTGTTAGGGTGGGTGGAAATCACACAATAACCCTAAGAATATCAAATTCCTATCCTGGGGAACTCTGCCACATTCTCTAATGGAGCATCAAGAATCCCCCAAGTACAAGGGCAAAGACTGGTGAAAGAGGATGGTCCATTGACAGACCTTTGATATTGATGACTGTGTTTATGAACCATTACTCTTGAAATTGAAACTTAGCCTAGTATTATACAGCACCTAAGAGTTACCTCCTGAGACCCTCCTTGTTCCCTAAATGTGGCAGCTCTCTAAGCTGAACTCAGCATATAAATGCAATAACTTCCCCCCAGCATGGTACATGACTACCAGGGATGAGCCTCCTTGGCACCAAGGGATTGCTACCAAGCACCAACTAGCAATGCAACTAGAAAAGACCTGGACCAAAAGGGGGAAAAGCCAAAGACAAATAAGTTTATATGGCTAAGAGACTTCAAAGTAAGTAGGGAGGTCATTCCAGTGGTTACACTTATGCAAGTCTCAACAGGACCTCATTGACAGCCAAGAGATCCTACCCCAAATTGTGGGCCTCCTGAGGGCTCTGAAGATTTTCAGACACTATAGTCAGGGTAGATAGCTCAGGAGTTTGGTGCCTTGCCAGTGGGCCCTACTTTGGAATTTATGTTCCCCAGTGTGACAGAGTTGGACTCAGTTGTGGTTTCCCTACACATGGATCTACTGTTCTTTCTATTTGGACCTATAATTAGTACTAGAGTTGGTAAGATTACATCCAAGAGACTTAAATCTTTGGGCTGTCCAAGTGCTAGCTGGGCCCTGATTCTCAACTGAGTTGCAGAACCTACTCTCAGGTTCATTGGCCTCAACCAGGACAACTAACAAGGAGGATATGGACAACCATCATACCAAGGCACCAAGAGGGTCTAAAACTTCAAGCAAGAGCATCTCATCCATCAGCCATTTGGGATTGAAGCCCTCTCTCAATTAGAGGTGGAGTGGATATCACCATCCCAGAATCCTCAGACTTAGGGAATGAACCATGGACTAAAGTAGACTTATTGTGATTCTACCAATGGAAGAAATTATATCATTGATGTAGAGGGTGTGGCCACTGGAGTTTCTGAGGGCAGGGAGAGGGAAAAACAGGTGTAATAAAGGGGCATTTTTGGGACTTGGGAATCGTCCTGAATGACATTGAAACAACAGATACAGGCTATTATATATCTTGCCATAATCTGCAAATATTATGGGAGAGAGTGTACATTACAAGGTAAACTATAATCCATGCTTAGTGACAATGCTCCAAAATGTATTCATCAATTGCAATGAATGTATCACACTAATGAAGGATCTTGTTAATGTGGGAAAGGAAAGTGTGAGAGGGGTAGGAAGTCAGGCATTTGGGAATCCTCTATACATTTTTTATGTAACATTTATGTAATCTAAGTATCTTTAAAATTAAATATATATAGGTATATATATATATAAATACATATATATATATTTTTTATAGTAGGGGAATGAATATTTCTTTAGCAAATATTTTTAAAAAAGAATCCCAAAACCTATTTTTCTAAGAAATTTTATATGTGAGATCCCTTTGATATTGATGTATTAAATAAATTTTATGTTTTGAATTTTTAAAAAACTAAAATAAATTTTAAAAAATTGCATAGTGAACATAGCTCCTGATGGCTAAGATTAACTTTGTTAAAGTGAGAGATTTTGTTTTCCTGGAACTCTTAAGTAACCAGTAGATATTTAGAATGAAGACAATTCTAAGTGAGGGTAGTCACAAACAACAATTTAAAGGGACTTGAATAGGGAATGGATTTTATTACAGGAAGGCCACATTCTGAATGCAGCTTCTTCTGGAGTAATTGCAATCCTTTATCTGCCTCATTAACCATTCCTGGGATTGGATGGAGCCTTGTAAAATCTTACTTTTATGTAATTGCTGTCACTATTTATTAAGCATCCAGCAAGGGGAAACCAAATTCATTGCTGAAAACTCATGCATCTGTTAAAATAGTCAAACATGGGCTAGTATCTATTTCTAATGGTACTTGGTGTCAGTTTTACAGGCCTTGTTTTGATTTCAGATGTTTCTGGTTTCTGTTTATGAGCATCGGTTAAAAAAAATAGAGACAGATTCACAAATTTGACTTTGAGACTTGCAATAAAACTATGTAAGATTTAAAAAAACAAACAAATAACAAAAAACCCACAAGCTTTGCTATTAAAATTTACTTCAACTTTGCTAGTTTTTCTCTGGTCCCCATCTGTTGCAGGTCAAGGAAATCCCAGAGGAGGTGCTGGAGATTCAGACTCATGCCCAACTGATTGGACTAAAAGACCATGAATGGAGGGAGCCTGAGAGCAATGAATCTGAGATGGAGAAATGAGCAGATGGTAATGAAAAAAGGTAGTCTCGAAATATGAGGGACCAGGATATTTGCCAGGAACAGAGGTGAGATATGCAAATACTCTTTCTTTGGAAGTTGGGGGACAAGTGGATGGCATGGCCATACTACTCTAAAGGTCCAGAACTCAAGCAGGCACTCTTTAAAAAGGTCTATTTTGGAAAAAAGGATTCAATCTCCACCCTCCCACACATACAACGCCATTACCTTAAAACCCATCCCTACTTTTTACCTCTCCCCAAAATAAAACAAGAAAAGAAAATAATCTCTGTAAGTAAGCATCAGTAGTGCAGTGAACTTAAACTTGCAAATGAAATCAACAAAGTTGTTAAATACTAAACTGCTCACAACATTTGCTCACATTATCCACATCTAATACTGGATGCTACTTTCTCATTATTTATTACATGCTCCATGCTTTTGCAAGAAGTTTAGCTTTGGGTTTTTTCTCAACTTTGGTGCCTTAAATTTGCAAATTTAACTCTGCGTTAAAGGAGGTTTTTCATTTAATTAAAGAATGCATTTTGAGTTTGACTACTAATTAAAATCCAGCGTTTGCTTAACGTGGATGGGTTAACAATTATCTGGAAATTTTATTTTTTTGTACTTCATGGCTTAGTCTCTGTTTAACTTTGTGGTTTTGATATTGTAATTAATATATGTTGTTGTATTTAATTTTCTGTTTCATTTCTGAAGATAAGAAGCTAAAAAGTTCCCTTGCTTTTAAGGAAATTTACTTAGCATTACTCTATTATTCTGCCTGCTTACTCAATGCTCAGATCTGACTTTTCTATCAAATCAATATTTGTACCCAAAATGTCAACTTCTTTTTTCAAAGCTGACACCATTGGTATCAGTCAATGTTAGATTTATTTGATAGGACTAAATTTATCAAGTCTCTTTTGCAAACTTCATAGAGAATATAAAGAAAGATACAGCAATAAAAAATAAAAATCTTGCCCTCAAATTGTTTACTCTCTAGCGGGAGAGATATAGACATTAAAAAAAACCTTCAGAAAACATGTAATATATTACAATAAAGACCTGAGTTATGTACTTGATGAGCAAAGGAGTGGTGGGTTTAGAAACCACATGAAATGATCACAACTAGTTTACCTCAGTTTGCATCCTGCCATTTTGTATGACTTAGTGACCTATTGCTTTATATTTATACCTCAATCTTTACTTTTCTTATAACTTGGGTTTCACATACCAGTCAATTGTATTATGAAAGTAAATTTGCTAACAATATATGTACTTTTATCTAATAACAGAATGAAATACTAAGACCTGTGATTTATAATCAATCCAACAAATTTAAACTCAGCTATTTTTACCTGATTTTGGTCTCAGATGTTAATCCAATGTTTGGATGAAGAGCAACTGGTCATAGTGACAGATTCTACCCAGCAAGCTTCTGTGCTTAATGATCAGTTCATAAAATGAGGACAGTGGGTTTATTGTATTAAAAACTGGGAAAGATTAGCTTAACTTTTTCAAGGATTTGTTTGGGTGGGGGTCCAAAATTTAATTCCACCTTGGCAGATTAACATTCTGATGCATATTTAAAATGTGACAATTGGAATAGAATCTGTCTTCTACTTTGTTTTGCACAAAGTAAATTTCTCCCTGGAAGTCAGCCAGCCATATGGGCAAGGCTATTTGTCTAAATTTCGCATCTGGAGCATATAAGTGGACTCTGAACACTTTTAAACAACAAAATTTGTAACATGTTAATAATGCAAAAATGGTTAAGTATATTTCCCCAAACAAACAAAAAACAAAACAAACAAATTAAGATGCTCCTTGGAGGAAAATCTAAGCCTGCAAACTGTTTTCATACAAACAATAATTTGAAAAACTTAGGAAAAAGTGTTTGTACATGAGGTGAGAAGATAAATATTTGGGAATCAGAATGTATTTTGTGATATTAGCATGCCATACACTATCTCCGATATTTGTGGTTATGAATAAGATATATTGCAATGTTATATTTAAAGAAATAATTAAAAGCAACCCCAAGGCCTAAAATGAGAATAATGGTAAGCCAGCCCAAACACTCTATAGAATATTGTAAAGCTCTTTAAAATGATATTCTATGAATATACAACTATCCAACCACATGCTAACTTTTAATGGTTAGCGAGAAAGGAATGGAATAGTAGTGTATATATAGTATAACTGCAACTATAAAAAAAATAAAAGATAAACCAATATTATGCAGGTAATAAAACCTGGAACAAAATATACTAGAATGTTAGCTAATTTATAATTTATGTGTCATTTTATTCATTTACTTACTCATTTATATGATATATTAGAAAGGGCCTTTAAGCCATCGCAATTCGATCCTGTGACTATAATAAAGGGAATAGGACAAACTGCCTTCATAGTGCTCACTCTTAGCTGATCCTGCTGGTGGACTATAGGTCTATAGGTGAGGTTTGAAGAGTCTGCCCTCTGAATTTGCTTTCTTTCCTATAAAACATGCAAATTAATTTTATAAAGTAAAATCACTTAGTCTAAAAATTATTAACACTGTATCAAGAATCTTCTTAAACCTGAATTTTGAACATGACTGAAAAGATATCTTAAGATATGGCTCTACATGGCTCTTTAAATTTTGTTGTGACAATAAATTTTGTTGTCAGTTGAAACCCCAGAGGAAATTCACTGGCAGCATCCAATGACCAAAACTGAATGGGTCCAAGGTGATTCAAAATCTATCGATTTGCTTTTTGTATAGAAATTTTAAAAATCAAAGTGATAGGAGCTATTTTAACCACACTGAGTATATTGACAGGCAAATTTTGTCTCCGTGATATCATACCAACTGTGAAAGCCTCAAAAACAATCAGCCAGTGTCAATCAAAATACAGAAGTTTAACGTATTTTGGTCCTCTAAATTCACGTATGTTTCTACCATTTGGTGGAATAGTGCTCACCAGTTCTTTGTTCATATCATAATCATGTGTCTTGATTCTGTGCTAGTTGTTTATAAAGATTGTCCAGGTACCTGCAAACTACTGGGCCACCTACTCCTCCACCTCTCCTGTGCAGACTTCTGTCCCAGGAACACCAAATCCCCTCTAAGAGAATATTGATGACTTTTACCCAATTTTCTGGAGGGACTTGAAAATGGTCTCTCTCTGCTTCAAAGGCCAAAGGGTCAAACATTGTAGTAGACCATCAGGCTCCCTGCACACCTCCTTGCTATTCTCCTTTCTGAACTACATATCTTGGATTTATTTTCCTTCTCAAATTTTTATAGCAAATATTTATTAAGCGCTTACTCTATGAGAGACACTATGAAGAGCACTTCCATTATATTATCAAATTTAATTGACACAGCAATTCTAAAGGGTACTATTTTCACTTTACAGATGAATTATTTGAGCAATATTAAAGTTAGGTGACTTGGCCAAAGTCTAAGAGCTAAGTAAGGCCTGAGATGAGTTTTGAAATGAAACTTCCTAATTCAAGTTGAGGCCTTAATATACCATACTTCCTACTACTCAAACTAGAGTTCTAGAAGGATATTGGAGTATTGAGGAAACCATATGGAGAATGTCAATCTTGAACTTTATCCCACCCTATTCCCCATACATCGGACTTCATGTCAGTCACATGACTATTCCAAAAACCATCTTGATAAACTTTTTCCAAAGGATATTTAGATCTGCTTCTATAAAAGTATTTCAGTGCAAATTAATGAACTGTTGGTGCTACGAGAAATCATTTATAGAACTTCATTAGGACATTCATACTGTCCAGGGAGAGAATGGTCAGGAGATAAAGTTACAGATGTCTAAAACCAGTGCTGACACTTTGTGGCACTCTCTTGCCAACACCCACTCAATCATGTGGTTGTCCCTAATTCATTTGCTCAATAAAATCCCAGGAAGAAATTGCATGGGGCAATGAAGTTGCCTATTACTTAAGAGGTGAGACTTAGGAGGTTCAAGAGGAACCACATCATATCAATAATAGATAAATGTATGAGTTCAATGGACAAGGGCAGGTATGGTTAGAATAAGAGCCTGAGAAAAATCTACAACACAGGTCAAACTGTTTGATTAATAAGATGTTCTGTAGAGGTTGTTCTTTGGTGAGCATTTATATAGGATATGAATACCTTCACATTTTGTGCTCATTATGAGAGGAATACCTATACATATCTTCCCTAGACCTCCTTATCAACAATTTTCCAATGCTGTTCATTCTTTCTCTTACTGGTAGCCCACAGTAGTGATCTGGGTCTCCAGGAATTTGCGTCAGGTCAGAGTTAGTGACCAGTCATCTCCAAAAATTATGGTTATTTCCCCTTTCCCAGTGCATAGATCTCCATGATAAAGAGTCAAAGCACCTCTCTTATAAGTTGTTAAGTTCTTTTGGGGAAGGCTAGGAATATTTACAGTATAAATTTGTGCCTATTCTTCCCTTCATTCAAAGGGTTCTAGGGAACATGAACCAGTTCATGTCTAGGAATTGGTTGAGGTGCTTTGACTCTCTGTCGTGGTGATTCAAGACAGGCTTCTGTTCACGAGACCTAGAGTTTTCCATGTATACAAATCAAGTGAGACTTTAGGTGGCAACCATCTCTTTCAGCTCTAAGGACACCATGATCAATAAGTCAATGAAAGATCTCCGAGAGTCAGACCATTCTGATTACTACTTTAGATCTGAAGCCCTTCCAGTAACCACACCTAAATTTATCTCTGGTCTTTAAGCACTGCCAATTGGACCATGACTTGATTCAGAGAAGACCATTTTTTGAGCCCAATTTTCAGTCAACAAAACAAACAAAACTCTTAGAAGCATTCCCATCAGCTTGCATTAACACACTGAGTCCAGAACCTCTGCGTAGGATACCAGTATCAATAAAATTTGCCTGTTCTGACATTGTGTCTAGCTTAGGGTCTGCCAGGTATATTGATCATTTTAACAACCTACTATTAGTATCATTGAGTTTGTCTATCTTTTTTGTTTGTTTGTTTTCTACTTCATTCTAACCATTCTTATTTCCTTCCTTCTGCCTGCTTTAGGCTTGATTTGCTTTTCTCTGTCTAGATTGTTAAGGTGATAGCTTAGATTATTGATTTAAGATCAAACTTCAATAATACAGACTTTGAAATCCAAGCATTTCCTTCTAAGTGCCACATATGCTGAATCCCATAAATTTTTATATGTTGTGTTTTTATTTTATTTTATTTTAAATTTTCCCTATGATTTCTTCTTTGAGCTTTGGGCTATTAACAAATATATTGTTTAATTTCCAAATATTTGTGGATTCCTCAAATTTTCTTCTGATATTGATATCTAATTTAACTTCATTGTGGTCAGAGAATGTATTTTGTATGATTTTAAACTTTTTGAAATAATATTTGTTCTGTGGCTTAGCATATGATCTATCTTAAAGAATGTACTAGATGCACTTGAGAAGAAGGTATATACTCCTGTTGTTGGGTGGCATGTTCTATAGATGCCTGTTAAGTAAAAATTTGTTGATAGTTTTCTATATCCTTGTTGATATACTAATTGCTTATCAGTTATTAAGAGTGGAGTATTGAAGTCTCCAACTACCATTATTAAATGACCTATTTCTCTCTTTAATTCTGATAGTTTCACTTTCATACATTTTGGTGGATGCATATATGTTTAAAATTATTAACTCTTCTTGCTGAATCGACATTTTTACCATTATCAAATGTTTCTTTTTTCCCTAGTAATATTTTTTTTTCTTAGAGTCTATTTTGTATGGCATTAATACAGCCAATATAGATCCCATTTAACTACTGTTTGCCTGGTTTATCTTATTCCAACCTTTTACTTCCAATCTCTTTGTTTTTTTGAATCTAAAGTATATCTCAAGTAGACAGCATATAATTTGATCGTTTCTTTAAATACATTTTGTCAATCTCAGCCTTAGGACTGGAGTGTTTAATTCATTTACATTGAATGGAATTATAGATAAGCTAGGATTTATGTCTGTCATTTTGTTTTTTGTTTTCTATGTATCTTATGTTTTTTTTTTCTTTTGATCTTCCATTATTGTCTCCTTTTGTGTTAAATATTTTCCTTGTTTATCACTTTTTTTAAAAAAATTCATTTTCTTTACTATTCTTTGCTGTTTACTTTTCTTTCTTATTTTCAGTTATTTTCTTAATGGATGCCCTGGGGATTACAATTGGTATCTTAGTTTAAATATTCTAGTTCAGATGAACTTATTTCAACATTATATGAAAAAATTGTTCCAATATAGTTCCATTCCTCTTCTCCACATTTATGCTATTATTGTTCTATAAATTGCATTTTATATACTATAAGCACATAAACACAGTTTTATAATTATTGCTTTATGCAATTGTTTTTATATCAGATAGAAGAAAGATAATTTACAAATATATTTATTCAGTATTTTATTTTTATCTATGTTGTTATTTTTACTAGTTCTTTTTTATTTTTTGCAAGGATTTGAGTTATCTAGTAGCCCTTCATTTCAGCCTGAAGTTCTCTATTATTTCTTATAGCACAAGTTTGCTAGGATCAAATTCTCTCGGTTTTTATCTGTCTAAAAATGTATTCGTTTTTCCTTTGTATTTGGAAGGTAGTTGTGCTAAAAATGGAATTATTGGCTGATAGTCTATTTCTTTCACTACTTTGAATATGTCTTCTCACTGCCTTTTGGATTCCATGGTTTCTGACAAATTTTCAGCTGTAAATTTTATAGAGGACCCTTGCATTGATTAATCTTTTTTCTTTTTTCTTACTGCTTTAAAGAACTTCTCTTCCTTTTTGGATTTTGACAGTTCAACTATGATGTGTTTAGGTTTAGATTTACTTGGGTTTATCCTACCTGGAGTTCCTTGAGTATCTTGGATGTGTAGATTAATGTTTTCATCAAATTTGGAAATTTTTCTGAAATTTTGATTTCAAATATATTATCTGCTTCTTTCTCTCTCTGTTCTCCTTCTAAGACTCTCATTATGTGTATATTGGTATGCTGGATTGATGTCCCACATATCTCTGAGTCTGTTTATTTACTTTTAATTATTATTTATTTATTTATTTATTTATTTTTTTAAGATTTATTTATTTTATTACATATCTCCCCTTCCCCCCCGCTGCGGCGACGCGCCGAGATTGGACACTGCGCATGCGCGGCTTTCCCCGCTTGTGGGCGGTCTCTGCGTCTGTTCACGGCCGGCTTTTCACTTCGTGGGTGGCTGGCTGCGTTCCATCCGAGGGCGACCTGCCCTGCCCGTGGCGGCTCTTGCCATGGCCGTGGCAGCTTCTTGCCCTGCCCACGGCGGCTCCGGCCCGCCCATAGCGGCTTGCCATTCTCAATGCGGTCTGCCCGCTAGGAGAGGTCCCCGGGAATCGAACCCGGGGCCTCCCATGTGGTATGCCGACGCCCTATCCACTGGGCTATCGAGCCGGCCCCTTAATTATTATTTATCTTTCTCTGCTTCAGAATGGATAATCTCATTTGACCTATCTTCAGGTTTGCTGATTCTTCTGCCAGGTCAGATCTTCTCTTGGGCCTCTATTTAATATCCATTTCAGTCATTGTATTTTTTAACTCCAGAATTTCTATTTGATTCTTTTTTTATAATTTAGTTCTCTTTATCAGCATTTTCATTTGGTGAGATATGATTTATTTAAACATTTTCATGCATATTTTCAATTCATTCTTTAAACATAGTTAAAATGCCTGATTTAAAATCTTTATCTAATAATTCCAACATTTGGGTGCCCTCAGAGTCAGTGCTTTTTTACTGATTTTCTTCCTGTGCATGGACCACACTTTCCAGTTTCTTTCTGTATCTCACATTTAGAAATAGAAAATTTTAAATAATATAATGTGGCAGCTGTAGAAATAAGAGTCTCACTCTACCAAGAGTTTGTTTTTATTCCTATTTTTGTTTTTGTTGTTGCTGCTGCAGGAGTTAATGACATCCCTGTACTAATTTTGTAAAGTCTGTATGCCTTGTATTGTGCAGCTGCTGAAGTCTCTGCTTTGTTAGCTTGGTGATCAGCTAATGATTGGTCAAAGATTTCTTTAAAGGCCTTGAGTCTCTAAGTCTTTCACTCTGTGCTGAGGGCTCTCTGTGAGTTAGGGCATGTCCTCAATCCTCAGTAGTTTATGACTCTGCCTTAGCTTTCATATCCTACTTGCTCAGGGTCTCAAGGCCATAAAGAGGTGAGAGATAGGTATGTTCTCAGGTCTTTCCTGAACATGCCCACAGTCCTGCACACTGCCTGTGGGATTTTAGATCTCCAAGAACAAATCAGAGATTTACAAGCCCCAGAGGACATCTCATAAATTCCCCAGATATTCCTTTAAAATTTTTGGCTGAGCCCTTGTTTATTGCAACCAATACCACAGCTTTAGGCAGCTGGAAAGTTAAACAATTACAAGTGACTGTTTTTGACAATACACTGGGAATAGGGTTTTTCTTACTTAGTGAACAGTGATCCAGGTCAAATAAAGATAATGCCCTGCGTAAGTTGTTATTCCAGAGAGCCATGAGATAAGTCAAGTAGTAACAATGCGCTGGGAATTGAGCTTTCTGAGGTGCTTCAAACTATCTGTCCTCTAGAAGCTCTCAGTTTCATGGGTACCATTATTATAAGGCTAATGGTTGTCAAGGTTACCGTAGAGCTGGGGAGACATGGATGGGAGTAGGCCAAGTTAAATTAACATAAACCTCCACCATTCTTACCTTGCTTAAAAGTTTTTATTGAGTAAATGCTCCTCTGATTTTTGCTAGCTTTTGGTTAATTTCCAGAGTTTGGAGAGTTTTACTTTGAACATTTTGCCAGTGTTTTTGTTGTGTATGTGGAGGAGCAGATTTATAGAGGTTTTCATGCCACCATTCCTGAAGTGCCTCCCTTCAATAATCAGAATCCTCTGACTCCTGAAGGTAACATAAATTGGGCTGAATATTTAAACCTACTCATCGTTTTCTTTTCCTATGTGTTTCAGCACACTTACAAGTAAACAACCAGCCTTAGAGTTTTTACATTTTTTATTTCTAGCCAATTGTTTTAGGTTCTCAAAGCTTTGTTTTCTATAGACTTTCAATTCCAGAAAACTATATATGATAATTAAATTGACTGCTTTGTCACTGCATGCTATGAAATATCAGTCCTCCGTTTACTGTTAACACCTAATTTATTAATGCCTTTATATGTAGCCTATCAGAAACCAATTCTGGACTCCCTTCCTTAATATTCTGTTCCTCTAGAACTACTTACTGGATCAATATTAATATCTTTCTGAGAAACAAAGGCTCTATAAGTGTTATGGTATTATTTATAGAAATTATACAATTGTAGGAAGGGCTAGAAAAATGAAGGTCTAGAAAAGGAGGTGAGAAGTACAGAGAAAATATCTCAAAGTAGTCCTCTTAAAGCAAAGATATGGCTGACACATCAGAGCTTGCAGGGGTGTCTAAGAAGTCAAGTGCATCTAACCGCCAAGGTGGTATCAGCAAGGAGAAACACTCAGATATGTTCATGGAAAGCTACCACAATGTGTACTATTCCTGGGGCAGTAGTCTGGGGATGCTTTTGGTACAGGGGTTAGCAGTAAGGAAAAATAGTGAAGCATGGAAAGAAGGAAAGGGAAGGAGGTGACCTCCACATCTGTCCATTACATGCTGTGTGAGGACCTTCAGGGTATAAAGTAGCAGCTTTAGTTATATCTTTGGAGCCTTACACAAGTTACTTTTAGAACCACAAAGGGAAGAGAATTTTAGTAAATATAATTCTAGGAGCAAGTTGACAATACAACACACCAGCACAGGTCTCTATTGTAGAGGTGCAGGCTTTTAGCTGAGCTGGGGCTATAGACTTGAAAGGAGTCATTTCTATTCTCTGGGGTGAAGTTTGTCTATTTCCATGTCTTCAATAAATATTTTATTAAAGGATGCATCTCAAGTTTCCTTCCTCATAGTGGTCTTCCAGGACCACCCTAGCAATAGGAATGTCCACGCCCACTCCAGTTACTCTCTATCCAGTGAATTTGGTTTATTCTTTTCATAGCACTTTTTTTTTTAAGATTTATTTATTTTATTACATATCTCCCCTTCCCCCTCCCCTGTTGCGGGGACACGCTGAGACTTGGTCACTGTGCAGGCGCGGCTTTCCCAGCTTGTGGGCGGCTTCTGCTTCTATTCACGGCCGGCTTTCAGTTCGCAGGTGGCTGGCTGCGCTCCATTCGCGGGTGACCTGCCCTGCCCCTGGCGGCTTTTGCCCTGTCCGCGGCAGCTTTTTGCCCTGCCCACGGCGGCTCTGGCCCGCCCATGGCGGCTTGCCATTCTCAAGGCGGTCTGCCCGCTAGGAGAGGTCCCCGGGAATCGAACCCAGGGCCTCCCATGTGGTATGCCGGCACCCTATCCACTGGGCTATCGAGCCGGCCCCCTCATAGCACTTTTTAGTAGCAAC
>PVKH010005618.1:0-21879 GCA_004027955.1 Chaetophractus vellerosus | reverse complement strand
GAAACTTGTCCTTCAAGGAGTGAAGCCTGGTAGTCGCCATGGGCCTGAAGGAGAGGGGTAGGGAGGAATAAAATAGATGGAACAGGGGGCAATTTGGGGGAGATGAAAGTATTCTGCATGATCTTGTAAAGATGGATAAAGGCCACAATAAATTTTTATCAGCTCTTATAACAGTATATGATCCAAAATGGAAACCATAATGTGAACCATTGATGATGGTTAGTAGCTATGTTTCAATATTTGTGCATCAGTTGTAACTTATGTACCATCCACATATAAAACGTTATTGATGGGGGCAGGAAATCCCCTGTATTCTGTACATGACTCTACTGTGACCTAAAACTTCTTTGAAGAAAAAAATGAAAAACAACAACAACAACAAAAAAAGTAAGACACTGGGAGAATAAATGGAAGAAAATGTCACTGTACATACAGGACAAGCCTTACAGTGCTTGAAAGGCAAACTATAAAAAAAAAAAGTTTTTTTCTTCAAATTTTTTTTTAATATTCCAATTTTTTAAAATATTATTCTGGGGAACCAGCTGTGGCTCAATTGGTAGGGCTCTGGTTAATCACATGCGAGGCCCCAGGTTTGGTTCCTGGGGCCTCCTCAAACAGGCAGACTGCCTCAAGAGGGCAAGCCGCCGCGGGCAGGGCAAGCCACTGCGAGCGGGCAGGCCGCCACGCGGTTAGCTGACTCGGCGGGATGCCACAGCGGGGGAAGACAGGTGGACACACAGGTACACAAAAGGCAAAATGAACACAGCAAGAACAAGCAGCAAGGGGGGGGGGTATATAAATAAATAAAAAATAAATCTTTAAAAAATATATATTATTCTATTTTTACTTTTTATTAATTTTTTCTATATTTTACTTATCTATAAAACTATCATTACTATTTCATTTTCTATTAATAATTTATGGCTATTTTATTGGCTTCATTTTTGAAGAAGCCTTGGATCACAGAGGGTTACAACTGTGGCAGGGGAGGATCATTGGTGCAGGGTGTCAGTGAGGGGGGATACATGGGAGGAAGCTCACCTGGGCATATATATAAGGCATATAAATATGTTCAAATGTTCATGGAGCATTGTCACAGTGGGTGGAAGTTCATACAAAAACCAAAAAATATCAAATTCCCATTCGGGGGGGCTCTGCCACATTCTCTAATGGAACAAGATGCCCAAGTACAGGGACTATGACTTGTGAAGGAGGATATCTATTGAAGGGCCCTTGATATTAATGACTATGCTTATGAGCCTTTGCTCTTGAAATTGAAACTTAGCCTAGTGACACAGGGTACCTCAGAGTTACCTATGGGGAGCCTCCTTGTGCTCAGATGTGGCCTCTCTCTAAGTCAAACTCAGCATATAAAAGCAATAACTTGCCCCCAGCATGGGGCATGACTGCCGGGAATGAGCCTCCCCAGCACCAAGGGACTGCTACCAAGTACCAACAAGCAATACATCTGGGGAACAAAACAAAACAAACAAACAAAAAAACCCCACCTTACCAAAAGGGGGAAAAGCTAAAGACAAATGAGTTTGTATGGCTAAGAGAATTCATGAGTCAAGAGGCCATCCCAGAGGTAGCGCTTATGCACATCTCAACAGGATCTCATCAACAGCCAAAGTAGATATGACCCCAAATAGTGAAGCTCCTCAGGGATATGGAGAAATCCAGACACTATCGTCAGGACAGACAGCTCAGAAATTTGGCCCCTTCCCAGTGGGCCCTAATCTGGTATTTATGCTCCCCAGTGTGACTGAGTTAGACTCAGCAGTGATTTCTCTATCCATGACTCTTCTGTCCTTCTACTTGAACCTATAATTAGTGCTAGAGTTCGTAGGTGTACATACAAGAGACAAATCTTTGGGCTATCCATTCAGGGCCAGCTGAGCCCTGAATCTCAATGGAGCTGCAACACCTACACTCCAGTTCAATGGACTCACTCAGGACAGCTAACAGGGAGGAGATGATGGACAAACAACATCCCAAGGAATCAAGAGTGCCCACAACTGCAAGAGAGTCCCATCCAGACACTATCAGAGGTATGGGATTGAAGCCCCCCTCAATTAATGATGGAATGGGCATCACCATACCAGAGTCCTCAGGACTGGGATACGAACTATGGACTAAAATAAACTTACTAGTATTCTACTATAGACTACTTGTGATTCTAGCAACAGAAGACACACCATTGTTGCAATGACCCATGGATGTTCTGGGGTTAGGGAGAGGGAAAAACAAGTGTAATAGGGGGGCATTTTCAGGGCTTGGGAATCATCTGAATGACATTACAACAACAGATACAGGGCATTATATATCTGGCCATAACCTACAGAGTCAAATGGGAGAAAGTGTAAACTACAATGTAAATAATCCATGCTTAGTGGCAATGCTCCAAAATGTGTTTATCAATTGCAGTCAATGTACCACACACTGATGAAAGACATTGCTAATGTGGGAAAATGTGGGAGGTGTGGGGAGCGGGGCATATGGGAATCCCCTATATATTTTCTGAAACATTTATGTAATTGAAGTGTATCTTAAAAAATAAAAAAAGTGGAAGAAAAAAAGATATAATTTGTAACAGGTACAAATAAAGGTGGGAGCTGCAGGAGAATAAAAGAAAAGAAGGAAATGATGAACGTGTTATTGGACAATGGAGGAAAACTGATCCTTGTTTGAAAGTGGCAGAGAACTTGACAAATTTGAGTTCTCATGTCAGGTGGAAGGTAGAACTTGAAAGCAATGAACTTGGATATTTAGCTGAGATTTCTAAGTGGAAAAAGCAGCCTGGTTTCTCCCTGCGGCTTATAGTGAAATGAGAGAGGAACTAGAACAACTAAAAACTGAACTCCTGGGGACAAAGAAACTAGAAAGTAATGGTTTGGAGAGTTCTAAGCCTATTCAGACCTAGAAGCAACTCTATCAGGGGGCTACCTGAGCTTTCAAAAAGCAAGTCCCCTGAGAATAGTGCGCCATGTGAAGGCTTAACTGAAAATGGAGCCAGCCAGTCATTTCAGTGTAAGACAGGGTTGCAAATGCAGTTAGTTATCCAGGAAGGATCTGTAGAAAGTCTTACTGTCTGACGGTTGGGACCCCTGTATCCTGCATGCGACACCAACAAGCATTTTGCCAGATCTGTAAGAATGGAACCACTGACAGCCTGGACTAAAAAGGACAGAAAAGGGAGAGATTAAAGGAAAAACAAGGGAAAAACCAAGGAAACTGAGGTCTAGACTTAAGACATCTTTTCAGGCCAAGAGAAAGATCCCACCCATATGCATGCAAAGGGTGAGTAAGCCCTAGAACTCAAAGAGGGCCAGCCTTCCACCCAATTTTCAGAGAAAGTGTTACCACTCCAAGCTTCAGAGTGTGCGACACTCCCTGGGGAGGGTTGGGGAAAGTTTGGCTGCAATCCCACTGTTCTGAGGTGTTTGAACCTGTGCCCTGGAGATTGGGGAGAGTGTAGCCATCACCCCAGTGTTCTTGAAGGATGGGGTCTAGAGTTTGGTGGCTGCACAAATGCTTGATGAGGGTGGAGCCAAGAACATAGACGCTGGGCAAGCCCTTGGAAAGGTTGGGACTCTCTGCATGAGGCTCCAAGGACAAGAAAACCATCATTCTATAGATGACGCTCAGACTCTGAAATCTAATGAAGTATGTCCTATAGGTTTTCAAAATTCTTTGGGACCTAATATCCCTGTTTTCCTTCCAATTTCTCCCAATGGCAATGGAAACGTTTATCCTGTGACTGTCCCTCCTTTGTACATTGGAAGTAGATGACTTATTTTGTAAGTTTCACAGATCCACAACCAGAGGGGAATTTTGCCCCAAGCCAGACTATGTGCCATGCCCATAACCAATTTTGATGAGATTTTGTACTTAATATTGCCACTGAAATAATTTAAGGCTTTTGAAATATTGTGACAGAATGAATAGTATTTGCACATGGAAAGAACATGTCTTTCTGGGATCTAGAGGGTTGAATGTGACAGCTTAAAGCTGGGTGGATCCCAGGAGATCATGTCCTTAGAGCTAATTCATTCCTGTTTGTGTGAACATATTATAGGTGGAACCTTTTGATTAAATTACCTCAGTTAAGGGTCTTTGATTAGAATATTGAGTCTTAATCCTCTTACTGGAGTCCTTTATAAACAGAGGAATAAAAAGGCAAAGATAAAGAAAGGAGGCCACAGAGAGAAGCCTCCAGAAGTTAACAAACCCAGGAGAGAGAAAAACCACAGACAGAGCAGTCCGAAGTTGAAAGCAACAGGGCCTGGAGGAGAAAGGAGAGACAAACAGACTGGTATTGTTCCTTGTCATGTGCCTGACTTGGACACTCTCGTGGCCTTAGAATTGTAAATTTCAACCTAATATATCCCATCATAAAAGCCAACTCAGTTCTGGTGTATTGCTTTGGCAGCATTTAGCAAAAACATAATTCAAAGGAGAATGAATAAAAAGGAGATCACAGTTTTATTGATACTGTAAATAACAGATTATATAACAAAGGTAATTTTTCCCAAAGGTTCTTCTCAGTTTTTTGATATCTAAACCATTCTTTCTGGAAGTATTTATTGAGTCATCCACTTAGCACTTTTTCTTTTCCATAACTATTAACCAGTCTAATTCTTTCAGATCCTTACCTACACATGGCCTTGTATGTGAATGGAACTCTTCTCCAATGGTACTTTCATGGATTCAACGACATAATGAAATTTTTGCATTATATACAATTTTCTGTATGCTTAGACTGCACTGTATTGTCTCCAGTAAGGAGCATAAAAGGATTCTGATCCAACAGGCATGACTAAACACTGTAGCTAGGAGGTGCGTTTGAATGGAGATGACTTTATAAGTGTGAATACCTCTTGATCATGAAAACTTGTGCTTCCTCAGGCAGTCTCTATCTGAGGATATTTGCAATTATGAATACCTATATGACAAGGACCTCAATTAACTTAAAACTGATGTCTAAGGGCTTTAAGAAAACGAAAAAATAAACTTTCATTTACCAAGACTGGTTGAAGAAAAACCTGGTCAGTAGAGAGACCTAACTTGACATATATGCCATAAATAACAACTATTTTTTCTTAATTAAAAGGACATTGAAAATAATATTACTTTTAAAATACTATTTCAGTTATATTCGTTTCCCTGATAATTCAGAAGATAAATTTCTCAATCTGTCAGCACCTCAGAATTAGTATGTTAGTCATCTATCATTAAACATAAACCCACAAAATCTTAGAACTGCAAAGGACATGAGAGATGATCTAATACAGACTCCTCATTTAAAAACAGAGGAAACTAGGCCCAGAAAGATAAAGTGACTTCTCCTAGATTACAACAGAGAGGCAGAGTCAAGGATCTTAGAATATCATTTTTTCTCATACCACAAAGTAGAGAATGTTGCGCATATCCTAGAAAACTCTATTGATCCTTCATTTCATCTTTTTTTTTAAGGCCCATATCTTTTGAAAGAGAAGAATATGGGGGAACTAACAGATCTCACACGCCAAGTATAACATACCTTTTTCTTGATCCAACTCAGGTTAGGTTTGCTAGGAATAACTTCCCACAAATAATTGTGGAGAAAGACAGGAAATAAGGACCCATGCTTACTTTTCTGAACAGATTTTAGTATTGGAAGATAAAGTAGCCTTAATTTGATCAACATGGTTTACTGTTGTTTCTTTTAGAAAAATATTTAGTTATATATTTGATAATTTCCTTTAACAGAAATTCAGAAGGTGATATTTCACATAATTAATGTGAATACTAACACTTCCTAGAAAAACAATGTATAGACTGAAAGAAAAGCAATAATCTCTTTAAAGTTTTCATTAACCTTTTAATAATAGAACCAGTATGCAAAGTATTTACTTAAAAAAATCAAATGATCATGATGCCAAATATGCCTTATCTAGTTTGTTAATTTAATAATCTTATTTTGTTTCTCATTTCTAAAGGGAAAGCTATTGTGAAGGAAGAGCAAGCTTAAAACACACCTAGTATGGCCAAATTTCATATTTTGGGGCACAAAATGAGTACATTCTGTGCGAATAAAAATCTTATTTGAGCTCATAAAATTCTAAACATCTAATAGCATCACTGATTCCCTTGTGTTGATTGTAGAGATAATAAAATGGACTTGAAATGATAAAAAGGGTTAATTTCAATGCACGCAATATTAACTAAGCATATACTCCAAGCAAGGCACCATGCTAGACAATGCAAGCAATGAAAAATAAGACATACCTTGTCATAATGACCTTACATTCTAATAAAGTAGATATCAATATGACCAATGCAATATAATAAGATTGGTAAGAGGTCTGGAAACAAGGGTATCATAATAACCCAATGAACAACAGAACATTTCACCTGGAAAAGAAAAAACTTATTAGCTTCTTTAAACTATTCAAATAGCTGTAATAAGGAAAAGGAAATTGATTTCATCTTCTTTTTCTCAGAGAGCAGAAATGAGATCTATGAAAGAGGGTTGCAGGGAGGCTGTCAAAGCCGACATTTCCCTAAGTTTATTCAATAGACCAATAATCCCTCAAACTCTCTCTCAAAAAGAAATCCATGTTCATATAATTATTGGGAAACACATGAAGCTTGTCTATGTAGTACATGCAATCTAGAACTCCTCTGGGAGATTAAAATGTACATGGTAACTAAGAAGTCCGATACTAATTTTGTCCTACTTAACTCTGTTTAGTCTAGTATTCTCCAAATATTTCACCATCAATTTTGTTGTTGTTTGTTTGTTCTATTTGTTGTTGTTCTATTTTGTTGTAATTTATTTAAAGGACAACCAAGAAAACTCAGAAATATGCGGAAGTGTCAATATTATCAATAATATTCTAATGATAACACACTAGTTATAAACTCCAGAAGGAAAGACATCTTAAAAAAACAGTAGCAGAGAGATAGAAAGATTCATATCACTGGTTGGGACCTTTCCTTATTATTACAAGCTTTCCTTAGGCACAAAGTACTGAGTATAAAATACTTTCAATAAACAGAAGAAAAAAGTCCTCTGAAATATCTGATAGTATATCTAATACTATGTCTAAATTTTCTTGAAACATTCTAAACTCACAATGTGAAATAAGAAATGAATTAACATCAAGTCCTACATTTAGGTTTGTTGGGTTTTTAAAAATCAATATTCTGTGCAGAGATAGAAAAAAACTAGTTGTATAATTGTTGATTTTTAAAAGTTGTGAATTTCAGTTGATTATAACTTGAATTGACAGTCAATACTTAGAAGAATTTCATCACTGAAAACAAGAGCTATTTTCTTTAGGAAAAGTCAACAGTCCTTCTCTCCCTCAAAATGAAGGGAAAATGAAGCACGACCATGTGACAAGCAGGAGCCAATAAGCCTCTACACAAATATAATCTCAGGAAAAGCATCTATCTGATCTAGATTTGCTTGTAAGACCAACCGAGTCGGGAGGAGAGAGAAGAAAGCTGAAAGCACAGATAAAAGAAACTATTATCTAGCTTCCTTCCTCAGTCAGCAAAGGTACCAAGGACCAGCAGATAGTTACCAATTACCCTAAACCACACCTACCTCCTAGGGATTGGGGGTAACAGTTTTCAGAAATGACTAAATGTTGACTAGATTTCTCATATAGGATCCCTCAGGAAATAATCATGTTCTTGTGGAAGAATGAACTTTTAATAAGTTTGCAGTTAACTAAATAGTGGAGTCTTCTGGAAAAGTACATTAATTCTAAATGGTGTACTCTCAGCTCACCAGTAAACTCAATTCACTATTTCTAGAATTGATCCTCTTTTTTCATTTGCATAGTTGATATTTCTGTTAGTTTCTGAGATGTGAACATGGTAAAGGATCAATGTGAATCAATCATTACCCACCAAAACTGCTAGTGCATTACATATAAATAGTACAACATGAGGGCCTTATCTGTTTCAAGTTAAAGTTTTATACAGACATTCTGAATGGAAATTGAGTATCTCTATAGAATGATAGCTTGTCAGTCACAAGGGAGGCTCTTAGGAACTTCTCTCAAATCACTTAGCTTTTTTTTTGAATTGGGATATATCTGTCTTGGACTCTAGAGAAATGACATGCTTGATAACTGTATTTGCTAGTTGAATATTTGTACTGTGTCAAAAATTAGATAAAGGAGTCAATTAACTGTAGGCAATCAACATGGGTGAATGTCTCTACACAGAAATAACTCTCAGGTTTATGAATAAAAAAATATATGTTAGGTGGATTATATTTATGTTTTAATCGATTTTTTATGTCACCTAATCTAAACATGAATTGTGACTGAATGTGATTTTAAGGATGCTCCCCTTGTGAGGAAAGAGAGAATGTTATTTCTTTGGAGGCACATTTGGTTACTTCTTTTTGTTCTCAGTTCTCTGTAGAGCGGAAGGTGGAAGACGTAACTATTTGTCACAGGGCATATATACCAGATCTAATCCTTCCTCCACAACCCAATCCAACTCTCCTCCCCCCGCCCATCACCCCACAACCATTCCCTGATCCCCCAACACCATCACTGACACATCTCTGCCTGTACAGTCAGCTACCAATTTTCTTCTTTGGGACCTAGAAGCACAATAAAGGTGACCTCTAGGATTAACTTCTGAATCTGGTCAAAGAGAATTCTGTACATATGAGAAAGAGATATACTCCTCAACTTCAAGATATCCTGAATATCCATATCCTGAATCCCAATTCAAGATCAATGAACTTTCACCTTCTAGAAATTGTATCATGTTCTTCATTCCAGACAGTTATCTAGGATTGTTGGAATACTTTACATACCTGGACCCACTCTTCTAATCCTATGACTTTCCAGGGATAGTAGTAATCCTCCTCTTTTAACTTTTACCTTGAACTTTTATAAGACATCTCTGAAAGGAAATTATGGGAGCAAGTCAAATTAAGAACCAATCATTTAATATTATGGGCCTTTTGATGTTATAATATACAAAACATCAATTACAAAGTATTACTGAAAAAAAAGTTTAACATTTCAGGTAAAAATGGGAGGTAATGGAACACATTAATGACAGTTCAAGGAATAATCACAGAAATCCAGATGTGAGATAGTCTACTATAAAGGTATCCTGTCAGGGGCCGGCTGGATAGCCCAGTGGATAGGGCGCCGGCATACCACATGGGAGGCCCCGGGTTCGGTTCCCGGGGACCTCTCCTAGCGGGCAGACCGCCTTGAGAATGGCAAGCCGCCATGGGCGGGCCAGAGCCGCCGTGGGCAGGGCAAAAAGCTGCCACGGACAGGGCAAAAGCTGCCACGGGCAGGGCAGGTCGCCCGCGGATGGAGCGCAGCCAGCCACCCGCGAACTGAAGCAAGAGCCAGCCGTGAATAGAAGCAGAAGCCGCCCACAAGCTGGGAAAGCCGCGCCTGCGCAGTGACCAAGTCTCGGCGCGTCACCGCAACGGGGAGGGGGGAAGGGGAAATATGTAATAAAATAAATAAATCTTTAAAAAATAAATAAATAAATAAATAAATAAAGGTATCCTGTCAGTAATAAGGGGGATTGTTTATATAACAATCAAATGCAATAAATATTCTTTAAAACCCAAAGAACGTATATGTGAGATATGCAGGAAATGTAAATAGGATGACATGTGTAATTATTGTTAACTTTTTGTTGTCGTAATAATGGTTATGAGGTTATGAAGAAAAGGCTCTTTGTTGGAAATACTTACTGAAATATTGTAGGCTGATATTTCACTGTAAAACCATGAATAAAGTTTGTAGGGCTCTTGGACAATGAAACATAAACAGAAGCATTAGGGGAATTAAGGGAAAGAAAAGAAAGGTAAAATTTATAACTAGGTAAAATATGGCTATACAAGTTTAATTAAAAGTATACCTGCAAAATAGGGTGGTGGGAATATGGAGAAGCATGGGAAAAACCAACTGGAGTGACCCATGGACTGTGATTAACAGTAATAATGCAATATTCATGCATTTATGCCAAAAATATAGTATGCTGATAATGGGAGAGTATGGAAAAAGTATGCCAAATGTACGCTATGGATCTGGATATAATACGATATTATCTCATAATCTGTAACAAATGTTCCACCCCAATGTGGAATATTGTTAGAGGGGAGCTGCATGGGAATCCTACACATGTGAATGATTCTTTTCTAAGTTTACAACTTTGGTCATAAAAATATACTCAAAAAATAATAATAGGGTAGCTTGGGGGAAAAATACAATAAATGTTAAGATAAGGACTATAATTAGTAGTAAGATTTTGACAATATTCTTTCATAATTTGTAACAAATGTCTCACAACAATGCAAGGTGTTGGTGGTGGGTTGATGTATGGGACCCCTGTATGATGTTATAAATGTTTGCTTTGTAAGTTCACAACTTTTACTATACACTTGTTGTTTATGTATGTTCATGTATAAATGATATAAAAATAATAGAGGTTAGGGGGAAATATACCAAATGTAAGATACTATGGTTAGTGGTAATATTTTAAGGACGCTCTTTAATTATTGGTTAAAAATGTTCCACAACAATGCAAGGTATTGGTAGTAAGTAGGGTGATGTATGAGAACCCTGGATGATGTTATGTATGTTTGTTTTGTAAGTTCACTATTATTACTATACACTTATAGTTTATGTATGTTTATGTATGAGTGGCATACTTCAATTTTTTAAGAAAGTAGGGAAAAAAGTATACCTTCAAAATAAAGCACTAAAGTACACTTTCAGCAGTAAGTCTAAAATGAAGAAATAAAAGCCAAGACTTGATCATAGTAAATATCACACATGTGATGCTTTACTGGAGAAAATCAGGCATGGTGTAAAGAGCTAGAAATCATTAATGAAGAGGTAGAGATAATAAAGGTAAAAATAGACTACTGCTATAAAGTCTTTGCCGTTGTGTCATTGTCTATGGCCTATGCTGATCTCTTCCCAAGTGTGTTAGTTTGGAGCTCTGTACCCCAGAAAAGCATGTTCTTAAATCTAAACCATTCCTGTGGGTGTGAACTCATTTCAGTGAGGCTACTTTGGTTAAGGTGTGACCCACCTCATTCAGGATGGGTCTTAATACTGTTACTGCAGTCCCTTATAAACAAAATGATTACAGAGAAAGAGAAAGAAAAACTACAGAAGCAAGGAGCTGAATCAATAAAACCCAGGAGAGAAAGGAGACCAGCAGACGCTGCCATATGCCTTGTCATGTGACAGAGGAGCCAAGGATTGCCAGCAGCCAGTCTTCAGGAAGAAAGCATCTCCATGATGAAACATGCTTTGATTTGGACATTTTCCCTGACTTATAATCATAAGTGTATAAATTCCCATTGTTTAATCCAAACCATTTCATGGTATTTGCTTGGAACAGCCAAGGAAACTAAAACACCATATGAGTTGAGACTTTCCTGGTTCTTCATATGCTCTGTAATTGTGGATTGTAATCTGGACAGTTTAAACCTTAGGTTATGAAGAAAACCTTCGTTTTTGTTTTTTGGGTTTTTTTTTTTCCTTAAGATTTATTTATCCATTTATTACACACACACACACACACACACACACATTGTTTTTACACTCGCTGTCTGCTCTCTGTGTCTAGTCACTGTGTATTCTTCCGTGTCTGCCTGTCTTCTCTTCAGACAGCACCACGAACTGATCCTGGGACCTTCCAGAGTGGAGAGAGGCACTCAATCTCTTGCACCACTTCAGCTCCCTGGTCTGCTGCATCTCTTATTGTCTCTCCTCTGTGTCTCTTTTTGTTGCATCATCTTGCTACCCCAGCTCTCTGCTCAGGCCAGCACTCCATGCAGGCCAGCACTCCTGCACAGGCCAGCTCTCCACATGGGCCGGCCCTCTGCTTGGGCCTGCTTACCACACAGGCCAGCTTGCCTTTCACCAGGAGGTACTGGGAATCAAATCCTGGGCCTCCTATATGGTAGACGGGAGCCCAATTGCTTGAGTCATTTCCACTTCCAAAAACTTGGTTTTGTTTAAGCCTATGGATAATGTTGATATTTTCATTTTAACAGATAATTGGCATGATTAAGTTCAGATTACAAGTTCTAACATAATGTCTGTAGGTATGATTCCAGTGTCAGCTCAATCTTCAAGGTCTTTACAGTGCTATTCAAATCTCTCTCACCACTGTCACCCAGTGGTTAGACTAGGGCATGGACACTGGCTATTATTCCAGTTCTCAAATTTTTTGGTATTTGGATTAGGATCAGCTCCACGTATACACAGCTCAACAGTGACCCAGGAATTAAAAAAAGACTTTATGGAAATTCTTTCCAAAGTTCCTCCTTCTTTGTGAGCTCCTCAGTAATTTCCAATTCCCTAGGCCTCCCTTTTATTTCTCCAGCCATAACGCTGTAGCTCTAGGAACTACTTGGCCACACACTTCTGCTAATGCACGGCTTTAGGACCAAGCAGTGAAAGGACAGAGAGACGGAAAAAAAAACATGCAACCTGAGTTTGTCAATTGGAGAGGAAGGTTCCCATCCCTCAGATTTTGGGTTCCTGTTGGCTCTTGATACAGCCTTTGCCACCACTACCACAAGATTGCTTGTGGGATGGGGCATGAGAAAATGGAAAAAAGAGAAAAAAAAAAAGGTGAGAGTTCCAAATTCACACGAGAAGTTATCTTTCCCAATCCTTGAGTCAGGACTAGAAGGCTTCATCTGGAGTTCTCTCTCTCTACATTTTGGTGTCCACTCCTAGGTTTCAGACTGTGTTAAGTTCAGACCAGGAGATACCAGAAGGGAAAAAAAAAAAAAGGTAACCTCATGGCCAGTTGGAGGGTACTTCAAATTCTGGTCTTGTTCCTCAATTTTCCTGGTGTTATTTATTCTCCAGAATCCTCAAATACCTGCTCCATCTTCTCTGCCCAGGTTTTATAGTTATATTGAGTGGGAGAGACAGGATGTATGTGCTTAATCCATCTTACCTGGAAACAGAACTAGCCTCTAACTTCTATTATTAATTACTCAATTCCCACTAACACATGGAATCCACAAATTCCTTATCAAAAGATACCAGTAGGGGCCGGCTGGATAGCCCAGTGGATAAGGGCGCCGGTATACCACATGGGAGGCCCCGGGTTCGGTTCCCAGGGACCTCTCCAAGCAGGCAGAAGACGGCCTTGAGAAAGGCAAGCCACCGTGGGCGGGGCAAAGCCACCGTGGGCAGGGCAAAAAGCCACCATGGGCAGGGCGGAGCCCCCACAGGCATGGCAAAGTCACCCATGAAACACGGAGCTGCCGTCCGCAAATCATGGAAGCCGAGCAGCCCGCAAAACATGGAGCTCTGCTGCCCGCAAAACATGGAGCACAGTCGCCCCTGAAACGGAATGGAGCCACCCACGAACAGAGCGAGCCGCCTGCGCAGAGGACCAACTCGGCATGTCGCCGCAAAAAAAAGACGGGGGGAGACAAGAAGCAGACATAGAAAAAACACAGAAGAATGGACACACAGCAAGAGCAAGCAGAAGGGGGGTGGGATATGTAATGAAAAAAAAAAAGGATACCAGTAATCTAAAATAATAGTTCTATAAGGTCTCCCTCCATTTTACCACAATAGCCCACAATTCATATGGTAACAAACTCATGCAAAGACAGCCATAACACTGCAAACAAAGCCTGATCATGTAAGGTTAAATGCTTGTTATTACAGACTAAAGTTGCAAGGTACTCAAAATTTTATATTGCGCTACCAGAGAAGAAAGACTCTCACTTCCTTACTCTTTAACAGTTATGTAAATCATGACACAATGTGTGCACATTAGTGGGTAAATATATCAGTCATCCATATATATGTAACTAGTTAAAAATCATCATTCAGAGACACTCAAGGGCACCATCCCCCCTCAGAAGCTTTGAACAAACAGCAAGAATTAGCAGAAACATCTTTCTCAAAGGTCCAGAAAACAATTAAAGGTCTGCAATAAGGTGATTGCTGAATCAAGAAAAAGCCTACTTAAAAGCAGCAGGATCTCTTATGGACCTGGCTAGCCCCTCCCACAACTCTCACAGCTCAGGGGAAGCTGACCTGTGCTCCCAGTATGGATCCCAAATCCTAGTCCTGAAGTGACCAGAGTAACCCTCATGTACGTACTGGGAGTATATATGTCTAAGCCCATTCTATCTGCTGGTGGCCTATGAGACTCACCATCCTAGAATTTGCCTTGCACATAGAAGGCAAATTCACAGAGCTCTCCTATAGAATACTGTGGGAGTACAGTCAAGTCATGCTGTCTGGGGTAAGGGACTGCTGGTTGGAGGACAGGCTCCTGGATGGAGTGTCCAGGACCATTAGGAAACTGTTTCCTAGGGAATAGTGGAAATTCTTATCAGTGTAAACAGGATCATTCCTAGGGCCACACACATGCCAAGAAAAGACACATGCTCAGAAAGAATCAGGGAGGCCCCTACACTTTGGTATGCAGCTATTCTCTAATTTCATTGTTTGGATAAATCTTGAAGTAGAAGGCAAACATCTGTGAAGACTGTGAAGATGTTTTCTTTTTTTCCTTTTTTTTTCTTTTGCTGGCTCCTGACATTCAAGGAAAGTTCTGTCATAACAATAGCTGAATAGAAGCTCAAGAAACAGAGCCTCAGAGTCTAAATTCTATCAATAACACATTAAAATATTAAAACGCCCAGTTTTCAACAAAAGATATAACATGGAAAGAAACAGGAAGTGATGGCCCAGGAAAAGGAGATTAAAGCATTAGAAATCATCAATGAAGACCTAGGACATACCAAAGACTTTTTACAAATGTTCCTAAATATACCAAAAAATCTAAAGGAAAACATAGACAAAGAACTAAAGGAAATCAGAAAAATAAGAGATGAACACAAAGAGTATATCAATAGAGAGATGGAAATTATTTTTTAAAAAATCCACAATAACAGAAATAAAAAATTCCCTAGAGGGATTGGAGCCGGCAAAAGAAAGAATCAAAATAAACAAATATTTTTTTTAAAAACTATCCTTAAAAACAAGCTGTATTATTGAACTTCCAAAACTACAGCAGTTTTTTCCCTGCTGTACACATTTTAAGGCATAATCTTTAACCTAAAGCAAGACAGAGTATTTTTTGACATTTATTTGTTGCTACTTTATTTCTATTCTCTTTCCAAGTTTACTAGTTTACATCCACATTTAAAAATAAACTCTTTATTACTCCATTCCAGCTCTGAAGTTGAAAAAAACAGATACTAACAGGAAAATACATCCATGTCAAGGAAAACTGATTTGGGAGAGAAGCCTGGTCATTTCAAGGCCAAACTATGTTTTAGGTAGGCCTAATATATCCTCCACAGTATGGTCATAAACTCATCTTCTAGGATCAGACCAAAGTACAATAGTTTCCTGTTTCTTAAAAAGGGTGAATTAAGTTCACATCTAAGAGACAGCAAGTTCAGCCACTCCCCCTAGGAGCCAGCATACTGGCTCCTAGAGTAGTAATACTTGGGATCCTTAGGTTTTAACACACTGGCTGGCTCAGCACCTTTGAGGTAGTAATATCAGGAATTGTTAAAGAAAGACTTAGATACACACACTGTGAAATATAAGAAAAACATAAGCAAATCACCTTTAAATTCGGTTTGGCAAATTACAGCCCATGGGCCAAATCTGGCCAGGTGCCTATTTTTTTAAGGCACAAAAGTTAATGTTACCCTATAAATTTTAGCTATAACATGTAAATCGGATTATAAAGAATAACCAGTATTTCTTTAATGTTAAAATCTAATAACATTACAGAAACACTATGATCCCAATTTTGTCATTTAAATGTTGGTATAAACATGATATATAATATTTATACACAGAAAAAGGGCAGGAAGGAAATCAACATCCAAATGCCAATAAATTGTTACATCCCTTAGTAAATGTTATTTTTACCTTTTTTTTTTTTTACTATACAAATCTTCTATATTGAGCATACTATTTTTATGATCAGTAAACACAGTTTAAATAGTACACTTTAAAAAAAGACAAAAAAAAACAATAATTTGAATTGTAGTTACATGGTTACTTACATAATCTGTTAACACTTTGGTATTCACCATTACCTAGATATCACACTGTTAAGGATTAAAATGGGAGGGAAGCGGATGTGGCTCAAGCAACTGAGCTCCCACCTACCACATGGGAGGTCCTGGGTTCGGTTCCCAGTGCCTCCTGGAGAAGACGAGCAAGACAGCAAGCTGGAGCAACAGGCAGGCATGGCAAGGTAATGCAACAAGGAGATACAAAGAGGAAAGACGATGAAAGAAAGAATAAAAGCAGGGAGCTGAGGTGGCTCAAGTCACTGAGCGACAATCTCCCACATGGGAGGTCCCAGGTTTGGTTCCCAGTGCCTCCTGAAGAGAAGATGAGCAGATGCAGAGAGCACACAGCAAATGGACACAGAAAGCAGACAGCGAGTACAAAACAATGGGGGGGGGGGAGATAAATAAATAAATAAATAAATAAATAAATCTTTTTTTTTTTTTTAAATGGGGAGTGGATGTGGCTTAAGCAGTTGAGTGCTTGCTTCCCACATGGGAGGTCCCAGTGCCTGGTGCCTCCTTAAAAAACAAACTCAGGGGAGCCAATGTGGCTTAGTGGTTGAGTGCAGGCTTCCTACATACAAGGTCCCAGGTTTGCCCCGGTGCCTCAAAAAAGAAAAGAAAAAAAAGGAAAAAGGAAAAAGGAAAAAGGAAAAAGGAAAAAGGAAAAGAAAAGAAAAGAAAAGAAAAGAAAAAAGAAAAGAAAAAGAAGCTGATTAAAAGGATATTAAAAAAAGAATTAAAATGATATTTTTACAACTTTCATCACACATAAAAAAGACGACGACCTCTGTTTTGAATATCAGAAGCCAAAGTCAGTGAAATGAACTCTTAAGATCACTGCTTTGGAATTAATGTTCAGACATGACATTTCATACAATTTAAAATTCAACTCAAATCTTAAACTTACTATATTCATATTAGTTTCCATGTTTCTTTCAGTACACAATAAAAAAAACTGTGACCAAAAGCCTAAATATATTCTATGTACACTCCAGGTGCTTTTAATTTATAACTATAACATTAATTGTAGGGAACAGTACAATTTCTTATTCACAGTCACTAAACAATTCAAACAAAAATAAGAGTTTTCCTGATAGAAAATAAAATGTAATTATTAAAAAGACAGGTATCTACTAAACAATTTTAATTTTCTTGCTCAATAGTGTTTAGTGGTTATTCTGAAGCACAGTTAACACACAAATATACATGATATATGAAATATCATTGTGACCAATTTAACTCTAACTTGATGAGAGTTTACTTTGAATGATAATAAGGCATTTTAAAAGCACTGTGTTCTGAAACAAAAAAAAAGTCTTTGTTTATGGTTTATTTCCTGTGTTTATCTTGAAAATGCACATACATCCTATTTCTGAATGATGTTAAATTCCAAATTTAATTCTCCAAAACCACAAATTTAAATTAGAATACCACATATCAGACTACAAACCACAGCATTCCTTTCCAAGTGCCACTAATTATATTTCTATTTCCTTTACAGCTCAATGGTAATTAGCAAAACATTTTAATCTCTTTAAAATGCAAAAATACCAACTTTTTAAAAGTAAAAATTATTGATTATGCCATACCAAAACTACTGCAATGTAATAAAGATTTCATAGCTATTTCACACTGATTGGAGTGCTAAATTCTTATAAAATAGTAGCTACAAGAGTCTTCTTTCTCTCCCTCTTCTCTTGGTGATAAAAGCGGACAATGAGAGCAAAACTTAAAACACTTATTCAGAAGACACAAACCGCACTCCAGAGTCCTAATTAATAACATTTAAAGGCACAGAATTAATTGCACTAAATAATGAATTACTGCACTTTACAAGAAGACTTCAAAAGTCAAGAATTGGTCTTATCCTCAAAAACTGATCTTTCTTTAGGAAGACTAGTATCATAAATCCATATTCTTTTTTCCTGTTATCAAGGATAGTCAAATATCCTCAGAAAATCCTAAGATGAGTTAATTTAACAGAAAACATTTCGAATTTTTATTTCATCCAAAATAAATTCATCATACAAATATTACACATAAACAAGCTTTGTCACTTATATTTTAATTAGTATATTTTGTAGGTTGACAGTGTCTCTCAGAAATTTAATAAACAGAAACAATTTTGCCATCGTAGGCTAGAGTTTTCTTTTATACAAAAATGCAGTCATGTATTTAGAAAATCAAGTAAAAAGGACAGTTTTGTGCACAAGGATACACAAATTATTTAATTCTACAGTCAAAGCCTCTTTTTAAAACTTTTAAAACTAATTTACTCCAAAAGATATTCAGGCATTCAACAGACAATAAAATTGCTGGTAGATTTCTATTTCTGGTTCCTGCCATAATAAATACCAGGGATTTAAGCTGAGCTGCTTTTTTTACTTAAAAGATTTTTACATAGTCAGCAACTTAAAACAGGACATACTGTAATACCAAAATGGAAACTACTTAATCAACATTTCCTCATGGAAACACAGATCAAACATCAGAGACACATAGTCTATAAGGATAAAGTTTTATTTTAAAAAGCAACATCTAAACTTTATTTAGCAATACAAGCTCAGTTTTTTCTTTGGTTCTGTCAACATCACAATTTATTTTAGTCAACTCTGATAACACACAGAGCAAAAAATAAAAATGTAAACAGCAATATAAAGAAAGTAACTTACAATGCTGAAGAAAACCACACTTTCATCTTTTTAGAAACACACATCTCTGATTTTTAAGTCCCACTGAATAAGTACGTTTTCATGCTATATGTTCTTAGAATTGTCTCCATAAAGGATTTAAGCCATGTGGAAAATCCAACAGTATGTGGATCACCCAATACACAAGTCTTTCAGATTTCAAGTTTCAAATTGCAGTCATCTATTGCTTCACAAAAAGACTAAGATCAAAAACTGTTGCTGTATGATTTCAAAATGTTCCTTTACCCTTTCTGCCCATGCTCCAAAACACACAGTACAAATTATAATAAAAAACAAAAACCTAAACTAAAATTCCATGAGCCTCAAAGATGCTCCTCTTGGTTTTACCACTTATAATTTCTAAATCTACCCTTTAAGATAAACTGCAGAAAATAAGTTTTTAGTCATTTAGCCCCTCACTTAAATAGGTAAAACAATTATTCAGAATTAAATAGGTAGTAGTAGAATTTATAAGCCCTAGTTTCCCTAAGAGGAATAGTTAAAAATGGGTTTTCTTCAAGTAGGAATCAGTATGTAAATATAAATATACTATAAAAACCAACTTTTCTTCACTAAAAATCATATCTTTTACAATCTTCAATTACATGTCTCAAGTTTATTAGAACATTTAGAAGTATGGTTAGAAGTATTCTTTAGTTTTTGGTATGGAAAAGAAGAGAACTTTAATGCCCATTTATCTACCTACCTACCTACCTATCTATCTGGATAAATTAGCCAGTTAAAACAAAATGAACCACTGTATACACATGAAGATTAGTGGACCCGAGGGAAGTAATATTAATGTGGCTTCTGACTCACACTTTTAAATAATCCTTTGCAATACAGCTCATTCAGTTGCCTCATTCTTTGCCCTTCCTCTACCCACAACATCTAAGCTCACTTCCTAAGCACTTTCTTCTTGCAGGAATCAGCAATTACGGACCTCACAAAGTACACACACTTGCTGTTGTCAGCAAAGAGAGAGGTCAAAAAAAAGGCATCACAGAATCATTGGAAGAGTATTAAAGTATGTGTTCTCAGACAGTAACATTTGTAAAGACTTGGGACCTTATATTAAATTTAAGAAATACTAAAGATTTTGATATTTAAAAAGAAACATAACATTCCAGCCCAAGACTGATCCAGGGCCTGACATTTAGTTGCTATAATGGAGTTGTTGTTTTTTTTAAAGTGGGGGGGGGGGGGTGGGGCGATTTCTACCAGAGTTACTAGTACTTCAATGGTTAAGCAATATTAACCTGAGTATTTTTCATAGTATCTTAGCACAGTTTTACAGTGATTCTTACAACGAAATTGCAAACCTCTTGAGGTCATCTGAGATCCCATGGGACTTTTCATGATGGGAGGGTATGAATCCCGAATGTCCCAGTCTTTTTCCAATTTGGATCATTACTTTCTGCTTACCTAAATTCCTCTTATAATTTCAATTGGCTCAGGTATTCTTCATTTCCTTTTGTGAACCACAGTCTCCGAGCTATTAAACAGGCCAGGTGAAATGGCTTCTTTGGTTGTCTATACACTGGAGAAAACACGTCTCACTGTTTTAGGATTAGAAAAATGGCAGTTTAAGCCATATTCTGTGGTAACTATTTAAAAATTATTACAATTATTTTGCATGACAGAGAGAATATTCTGATTATCTATCTGTAATTTTACATAGTCCTGGAATTTCTGTTTTTTATCTCTGTCAAGAGAATTTGTTAGGGATGCGCTTAAGTGTTAATACAGTTATGAAAGTCCAATTAAGGTTTTATTTCACATCACATTAGTAACCAAACACTGAGCTAGCACAAGGATGAAATAGTGCTAAGGGACCCAGTTCACCATTCCCATGTACTAAGCCATCCACTTCTCTCTCTCTCTCTCTCATACACACACACACACACACACACACACACAAGCATAACATGCACATACTTTTCCTAATTATATTTTCTATAGATATATATACTTTACATCATTTCAACCAAAAACACATATGGTTCATAAAGATCAAATCAGAAGAAGAGTATAGCTTCCTTTCTTCACAGGAATTAGTTCTACAGATCCTAGGGAATGTTAAGATATCAGAGAGAGAGGCTCACAATTCCTTACCCAAAATTGCAAAATCCAAAATTTTGTGGAAACCAGTTTTTCATAATTTATTCGATGGTAAAACTTGACCTGACACCAAAAAGAATTGAAAGCAGTGACTTTAACAACGTTCACAGCAGCATTTTTCACAATTACCAAAAGATGGAAGCAACCCAAATGTCCATCAACTGATGAATGAATAAACAAAAGTGGTTAATACATACAATGGAATTCACTCATAAAAAGAATGGAAGTTCTGATACATGCTACAGCATGGATGAACCTTGAAGACATCATGTTGCATGGAATAAGCCAGATACAAAAGGACAAGTAAATACTGTATGATCTCATTGATTTAATTGGAATAAGCAAACTCAAAGAGTCAGAATCTAGAATAGAGGTTACCAGGGGATAGGGAATAAGGAGTTAAGGTTTAAATTGTCCGGTATTGTTTAGGATGATGGAGAAGTTTTAGTAATGGATGGTGGCAATGATAACACATTGTGAACATAATTAACAACACTGAATTAAATATGTGAATATGATTAAAAGGGGAAATTCTAGGCTGTGTATATGTTACTAGAATAAAGATTTTAAATATCCATGGAACTGCACAACACAGTGAACCCTAAGTTAAACAGTGGACTATAGTTAATGGTACAATTATAAAAATGTTCTTTCAAATATTGTAACAAGGGAAGCGGATGTGGCTCAAGCCATTGAGCTCCCACCTACCACACGGGAGGTCCCAGGATTCGTTCCCAGTGCCTCCTAAAGAAGACAAGCAAGAGGGGGATGGATGTGATTCAAATGATTAGGCATCCGTCTCCCACGTGGAGGGAGCTGGGCTCAATCCCCAGGACCTCCTGGTAAAATAAAGAAAAATAAATATAGAAGGTACACAGATACACCATCACACCCACGAGTGGGTGAGCCACCAGGCCCCACCGAACCACACAGCAAGATGATGACGTAACAGGGGAGAGCCAAGACGAGATGCGCCAAAAA
>PVKH010005617.1:0-21900 GCA_004027955.1 Chaetophractus vellerosus | reverse complement strand
AAAAAAAAACCTGTATTTTTCAAAACAATTTCATGACAAGAGTGGCACTATTTTACATTTTTGCCAATGTCTGACTTAATAAAAGACAGCTGGATTCTCCCATCTGCTTCTGCATTCACTGTTGCAATACCACCAGTCATGCACCCTTTCGAAAATTTCACTACAGGCTCACGGGGGAACGAGAGTGAAAAATGCAAAAACATTTTAATATTATGAAAATAGTTCTGATCTTATTGACCGTTAAGGTCCCCTGAGAACACTTGAGAATGGCTGCTCTAAGCCAACAGGAAAAAAAAATTGAGATGTAAAAATCTTGAAGACCCTAACATATTCTTATTTCAATTTCCAGTCCACCCAGAGATCTGTGGCAAGCCAGCACAACCACAGGCAGCTATCTCTTTTACTCATTCTTTCTTTCTTGTGTGCTTAGGTGCTTGGCCTTAAGTGAAAATGCACGTGAAATCCTCCCAGTCGCTTTAAAACTGTTACACAATTATTTAATACCTCACAGCACTTAGAAACCCCCCTTCCCAAGGCAGGGATGAGCTTCCTAGTCAGTGTTCATTCTTCTGATCTTGCTGCCATCATCATACCTTAGTCAAATACAAAATAGAGATGAATTTTTAATGGACATTCTTGTTATTCCCTCCTCTAGCAGAAAGAAGTCTCAAAAATGACAAGCAACATTGGCTAAATAAGAGAGCTGGGGGAGCAGATGGAGCTCAAGGGATTGAGCTCCTGCTTCCCATGTACAAGGTCCTGGGTTCAATCCCTGGTACCTCCTAAAAACAACGAGAGAGAGCTGGATCTAAATTTCCTTAAAGAGTTTAAAAATACTTTACTAATCCTTTGAAAGACTGCCAAGAGATTATAGAGCACACCTTTTTTATCGTGGTAAAATATATTTAACATAAAATTTGCCTTTTAACTATTTTTATGTGTATTGAACCTTCAGTGGCATTAATTACTTTCACAACACAGTGCTCCACCCACTACCAAAACGTTTTCACCACGCCAAAGAGAAACACTTTACCCATTAGGTAATAGCTCTCCATTCTCTCCTCCAGCCCCTGGAACCTCTAATCTGTTTCCTGTCAATAGAGAATACTTTATTTTATTTTATTTTTTTTTAATTAATTTATTTTTTTTAAAGATTTATTTATTATTTTTATTACATATTTCCCCTCCCTCCCGCTGCGGCAACGCGCCGAGACTGGTCACTGCGCAGGCGCGACTTTCCCCGCTTGTGGGCGGCTTCTGCTTCCATTCACGGCCGGCTTTCAGTTCACGGGTGGCTGGCTGCGCTCCATTCACGGGCGACCTGCCCTGCCCGTGGTGGCTTTGCCCTGTCCGTGGCAGCTTTTTGCCCTGCCCACAGCGGCTCTGGCCCGCCCATGGCGGCTTGCCATTCTCAAGGCAGTCTGCCCACTAGGAGAGGTCCCCGGGAACCGAACCCGGGGCCTCCCATGTGGTATGCCGGCGCCCTATCCACTGGGCTATCCAGCCGGCCCCAGAGAATACTTTAAAGACAAAAATTATTGGAAAGTCAGGGCGACACTTCAGAATGGTGGCATGAACCCTCTCCCCAATGTCCTAAGGGCATTTAGAGATTGTAGAAACATTTATACAAGAACATCTACTAAATCTCAGTGAGACCATGAGTCTACAGCACACCTGCAGGGCCACAACCTGCTCCCATCCATGTCTTCCCTCAGCAAGATGGAAGATCTACTCCTAGGGGGTGCAGCCAAGAACATGGGGCTCCCTCTCCTCCTGCTCCCAGGCTAGGGCTGTGGTACCTCCTGGGATGGCTGGCCGCCCGCATTTCTCATGTTCCAAAAGCTCTACTCCAGGCAAGAGGAGCGGAGAGGTCTGGGGCTCCCTTCCTCTGCCTGGGCCTTACTGATAGAGGGGAAGCTCTCCTTCATGCCTGGCAGGACCGAGAGTATTTGGCTCCAATTGAAGTTCATGAACAGGGTGGAGGTTCCACTCTGGGAAAGACAAGTTGAGGACAGAGGCTGCCACCCATGCCCAGCATGCCATGACAGGTGTCATTTCCGAGAAAGCAAGCTACTTTCTCTCTCTCCAGCTCCAAGAGTGGTACAGCAGTATTCCCTGGGGAAACAGTCCATAAAGCCAGAGAGGCCTTTCATCTCTCCCTAGGGAACTGATTTTGAATTTGATTTTGTTTGGAATAGAGTGTGGGAAAGTTCAAATATAAGGGTGCTGTCGAAAACCATGGCGGTTTTAGCAGTAAGCAATTAAGAGAAGGCTGGTAACTCCATGAGAACAAGGTGAAACCATAGACCACCTAGAGCTTGATAGAATCGGGGAAAGAGACAGCTAAGAAGAGCCCTCCTGGGGCTAGAGCATTTACCACTGAGGCAGGGACATGACAGTGGCACAGCCAAGGCCCTGGCTTCATGGATCGCTCATTCTCATGGAACTACACTCTATAACACGGCCAAGGTTAGTCCTAAGTTATTTTTAGCTCTCTTTGCGATAGTAGCAGCTCCCTCTGAAAAGAGGCCAGGTAAAAACAAATGAGAATAGATCTGTAGTTTGTGAAATTTCTCTGATATGTAGTAAACAGTCTTGTTGGCTGAGACTCTTTGGGAGGGGTCTTTCATAGATGTCAAATTTAATACAGTCAAGTGCTCTTTGACGAAGGAGCAAAGACAATCCAGTGGAGACGGGAAAGTCTTTTCAACAAATGGTACAATTGGACATCCATATATATGTTTTTTTTAAATGAATCAAGACACAGACCTTACATCTTTCACAAAAAACTCAAAATGGATCCTAGACCTACATGTAAAACACAAAACCACAAAACTTCTATAAGAAAACAGTTACTATATGACCTTGGGTTTGGCAATGAGTTTTTAGATACAACACCAGAAGCAGGAGCCATGAAAAGAGAAGTTGGACTTCATTAAAATTTTAAAACTTCTGTTCTGCACAAGACACTGCTAGTAGAATGAAAAGATATAAGCCAAATACTGGGAGAAAATATTTTCAAAGCACATATCTGATAAAAGACTAGTATCCAAAACATAAATATCAAATTTGGCCACCCAAAGTAAGGATTCGAGGTGATTTCTGGTCTTTGAAGTACCTACCTGTTGTAAATATTACTAATTCTCATCTATATTTCCCATTCTCTTTCCCCTTCCTGGACACACATAAGACTAAGCTTCCAACCCCTCTTGCAGGTAGGCAAGGATCACAGGAGGAGTTTGCCGGTGGGCTGTCAGAGGTGATGTGTGGCATTTAAGAGCTGATGCGTGAAGCCCTGGGCTCTCTCCTTTGCCACCATAAACCCATAAGAACCGGCTGAGAGGTGTTACAGCTTCACTGAGGGCCACTGGGGCTGTGTCAATGTTCTGCTGCAGCAGAGCCAGGACAGGTGCCCTGGCCAGATTGTCCCTGCTACCTTGCTGCTCCCTCCCCACCTTCTTTGGTTCCATCCCGTATTCTAAGCCTATTCTCCACCCTGAGTCTTGCCAATAAATTCCATTTCTGTTTAAGTTAGGGACGGAGGGATTCTGTTGATTGAAATGAAGGGCCTTGACTGTATAACATAGAGCTGCAAAGCAAGCAACTGCCCCACTTAGGCTGTTGATTGCATCGTAAAATGTAAATCCCTGAAGGATGACCTACAATAATGCCATGAGATAATCAAGTGCATTCATCTTGGATAAAACTTAGCATATATTATTCTCATTGAATGAAGTTTATGAGAGTGAGGAAGAGGGGTGATAATGTAATTTGTAGACTCTATCAAAGGTTCTCAGCATCTGAACTTCAGGAAGAGTTATTTCTCAAAGCTATTTGATATATAAGATCCACTCAAATGTCGGAATATTACGTATTTTCAACTAGTGCTACATGAGAAGAGATTTAACCTGTTTTCCATTTTAAAAGAATTCTACCCTACTGACTAGGGTGGATCCTTGTTTTATAGTGCCTGCAGCTTACACGATTGCGTAGGTGTGGGGTGAGGGGAACCTTCTTTAAGACTACATAATTTCTTAAAATTAGCTATCAATGTAAACATTTGGAATAGAGAGACGATCACAGCAAATTACAAATTTAAAAATCTAACAAATACCACAAACATCACAAAATCTAGGAAAATATTTTATATTAACTGCCTGACAGTTCTTTATAATACTCTTGTCTTGCATTGCTTTAGCAGCACGCATTTTAATATCGTTTCTTCATATAAAAATCATTTTGTAATATTCTTCTGTAGAGATAAAAAGAAAAATAATTTTCTATGATGGATGAAAAAATTGTTTTTTCATTATTAAATACTTTTAAAATCTTTCATCTTCACAATTCATTTTTGGAAATGTTATGTAAATTTTAGAATTGTGAAGTTCAGGAAACTTTTTACAAGCTCTTGTTTCACATATGAATTTAGGATTTCAGGACATCTGGAGTTTTCTTATGCAGTAATTAATAACATTACTAAGTAGTATAAATATTCTTTTAATTAATGATACGCTAACTAATTTTTCATTCATGTCTGCATTGTAATGGCATATTTTAATTTTATCTTCACTACTATCAATATTTTGTGCCAAATCAGTAATAAGTTTAAATATTTTTACAATGTATTTATAATGATGCACTCCCTTCATTATGTGGTCTAGCAAATAGTACAAAAGCCTACTCATTATTTCTATTCAAGATTTAACACATGAATGTCTATTTTGGTATGATCTGAAAAACATTTCTGCAATTATTTTTTAATGTCAGGATATAATTTCTAGTGATTTTATCATTTATCTTTATCATACAGATTTATAGAAAAAAGATGTCCACCATGTAAGTTCAAGTTTGTACCTTATCCCTGGATTACAGTCTGTAGTGTACTAAGAAATGTTATTTTTATAATCCTATAATTTTATTGTGAAGAAAATTAAAATGCATTTTTTGGTATTAAAACCATTTTCCGTGTAAAGTTTTATCGTATACTGTGATTTCTGTACCTCTATGCTGGTGTTTTTAGGTTTGTTTTTTCATTTTGTTAATATACTGGGAGACTCCTCTTTACCTCTGGGTGGTTGTGGGTTTGTGGGTAGAAACCCCAGTTTTCTGATCAGCCCCATGCTCTTTACTCCAGTGAGGGAAATAGGAGCAAAATGCTGCAGGGTAAGAAAATACACTGTGCTCAAGGTAGGTCAGGAGGAAGGGAGGCTCCACAGAGGAGTGGACCTCTGAATCAGGCCTTGAAAGCGGAACAACAATTCAACAGAAACTTACTGGCAATCATCCAAGGTACTCCCCTTTTCACCTTACTCTCAGCATCCAGTTAAAACACATTAAGTCCTGTGGGTTTTACTTTCTTAACGATAATAGTTAATATATACTGAGAACCTTGAGGATTGTGGGAAGATGGTGGCAGGCAGAACTGAATGCTCTCACAAAACAATGGAGAAAGGGGCGAAAGCTGCCCAAGGGACCTGCTTTAGGGGTTGGCAGACCAGGATAGTGTTACTCAGCTCCCAGAAGGGTGAGGGACAGAGAGACGAAGACGCTGAAATGACAAACGTGAGTTACAAAGCCCCTGTGGAAGCTGGGAAGGACCCCACCCCCAAGATATTAAGATGGGGTAAAACCCCTGGCTTGCTGTGGCCAACTGAGAGGAACAGACAGCTTCCTGCCTGTCAGCTCTTCCAAGGGAAAAGGGAAGGGAGATCAGGGTGCTTTTCTTCAGTGAATTCGGCCAGCAGAGCCCACTTTGAACCGCTGTCAATATTCAGCACAGGAACACTGGGAAGCTGAGACTGAAACACCTCCATGGAATGGTGCGTTGACTAGCACCATCTGCTGGCCGGTCTGGAAATTGCATGGACAAGAACAGTTCACCACCATCTCCAACCCATGGGAGAAAATTTGCGCCTCACTAGTGAGTCCCTGGCCCAATTTTGAAACCTTAAAGCTGGACAATTTTAAAGTCTCAGAATAAGTTGAACCAATATCAAAGAAGAGTTGTGTGTGGGGGGGGGGAACAATAGGCAAGAGAGAGAATTAGCCATCAGAGTAAATTCATCAACATACTCAGATGCCTAGACATCAGCAAAAAATTACAAGTCATACTAGAAAACAGGAAGAGATGGCCTGGCCAAAAGAACAAACCAAATATCCTGAAGAGAAACAGGATTTAAGACAATTAATCAGTGATAATCACACAGCTCTCCTAAATCACTTCGAAGAATTTATAGAAAATATGACTAGGATATTATATGATATTATGCAAAGTACATTAAGAAGACACTGGGGGAGCATAAAGAACAATTTGAAAGACTGCAAAGAGAAGTAACAGATCATATGGGAATGAGAGACACAATGAATGAGATTGAAAATACATTAGACGCACATAGGAGCAGATTTGAATTGCTTGAATACAGAATCAGTGACTACAAAGGCAGAACATCTGAACTGGAAAAGACAGGAAAACAGAAAGAGAATGGAAAAAATGGAACAGAGTCTTTGGAATTGAACGGCAATGTGAAACACACAAACATTCGCATTATTGGTGTCCCAGAAGAAGAGAATGGAAAAAGGACAGAAAGAATATTTGAGGGAGTAATGACTGAAAACTCCCCAACCCTTATAAGGACAATGTGCCCCAAACAATAAATCTGAAAAGACCTACCCCGAGACACCTACTATTGAGAATGACAAATATGATGAAGAGAAGATTCTGAAAGCAGCAAGAGAAAAGCAAAGCATCACATACAAGGGAAACTTGATAAGATTAAGTGCAGACCCCTCACCAGACACCATGGAGGGGAAAAGTAAGTGGTATGATGTGTTAAAGGTACTGGAAGAGAAAAACTGCCAGCCGAGAATTCTGTATCCGGAAAAGCTGTCCTTCAAAAATGAAGGTGCATTCAAAGTCTTCACAAACAAACAAAAACTGATAGAATATGTTACCAAAAGACCAGATTTACAAGGTATTAAAGGGGGTGCTGCAGCCTGAAAGGAAAAAACAAAGGTGAGAGATTCGGAGAAGAGTTTAGAAATGAAGATTATGAGAAAAGGTAAAGGATAAGAAGACAGACAATAGAATGGTATGATGACAAAAAACCAAAGGACAAAATGGATGAAGTAAGTAATGCTTTTACAGAAATAACACTGAATGTTAATGGATTGAACTTCCCAGTCAAAAGACATAGACTGAAAGAATAGATAAAAAATATGAGCCGTCTATATGTTGTCTACAAGAAACCTACCTCAGATGTAAGGACACAACCAGGTTAAAAATGAAAGGTTAGAAAAAGGTATTACATGCAAATAGTAACCAAAAAAGAGCTGTAGTAGACCAGATAAATGTAAAATAACAATATTTTAGTATATGCACAATAATTACTCAATGCAACTAGCAAATTGTTCCAGTGATCAGTATTCTGTAAGTTCCTTCATAGAAAATAAACATTTAGTTTTAATTGAGGACTGGAAAAGAGATATATTTTTGGATACTTCATTTTTCTTTAACCCTTTCTTATGCATACTCATTAATTAAAATAATCCATCTGGATCAATAATGATTGGCATTACTACTGTTGAAAAGATTTTGAGTTCTTCTGCCTCATAAAATTATGAGTTGGCATATTATTATCTGCTGTAATTCATTCCAGTAAGATGTGAAGAATTCCCAAATAGGAATTTGATTATCCAGAAAGCATGATGGCCTAAATGGAAATTAATAACTAAACCAATAATTTACTTCATTCTTAGAAATTATGCTCAATAGTTAGAGCTGTAATATAAAAACTAGAATTATGTTATAATTAATCTCTTATATTAGTATTATTTACATTTATAAATGTTTGTTGCTCCACTATTTCTTGTAATTGATTATATTAAATCTAACCTGGCCTTGCACTCTCTTAAAATTTGTAATTTCTTTCAATCTATTTTTCTATTTATTTTACAATTTTACAATAAAGATCTTTTTAACAGCTAAAAAAAAATCTATTGATTACACACTTTGCATAGATCATATGGTATGTGAATATATTTCAGTAAAACTACTTAATAAACAAATAAGTGTGCAAGAATAGCCAGAAATAGCAGCTATGTACAGCAGGGGAAACAGATAGATTGAGAGGTGAGGAATTTCCTTTTTAGTCTGTTTTTTATTATTGAAATAATGGAAATGCTTTAATAATGGCTGAAGTGATGAAGGCACAACTATGTGATTATACCAAATACCACTGATTGTACACGTTGGATAAGTTGTATGCTTTATTAATATGTATCAATAAAATTGATCTGGTTAAAAAAAATAGGGTGGGTTGGGGGAAAACGATACCCAATGTAAGATATGAACTATAGCTAGTAATATTTTGACGATGCCTTTGCATAGTTTGTAACTAATTTATCACAACAATGCAAGATGTTGGTGGAGGGGTGATGTAGGGGACCCCTGAATGATGTCATGCATGTTTATTTTGTAAGTTCACAACTTTTATATACACTTATTGTTTATGTATGTTCATGGATGAAAGATATACTTCATACATTTAAATATAAAAATATTTAAAATATATATGAGTAACTAAGATTTGCCAAGAACTAATGCTAAACGTTGTGCAAGCATTATCTAATTTAATCCAACAACCCTGGAGTAATGAAGTATTTTATCCTTTTATAGATGAAGAAACTGAGAATATTAAATTTAGAAACTTATATTCAAGGTCTCTCACCTAGTAAATTATAACTCCAGGATTCTAATCCATGTGTTTGGAGTTTCAAATGTCCATTAAACGCTCTGCTCCTCTGCCCTCCTGCATGTGCCATCTCCCACGACATCCCCAAAACACTGCCACCACCCTAATCCTTGCTTGTGGTAGACTACTTTCCTTTCCCCTTTGCCCATGCCATGTGATTCTAGGAGAGCTGCTGATCATGTGCAGACCCTACCAGTTTGTCAATTTTCTACAGTATCAAAGCTCAGTGACAACCTCAAACATCAGTGTTTTTAAAATTTTGCTTAATACTCTTCCAATCTCCATCTAGAGCTCAGGTTAAGTAATCTCAGCTGCCTTGCATTACAGCCTTTACCACATTGTTCAATCATTGTATTTAGTATGTTCTTTTTCTTAGGTGGCCCAGAGTAGGTGCTCCAGGACACAGAAGAGATTGAGCTTTATTAGAAAGGTGTATGTTAACACCTGTGGAAGGGAGGGAAAGGAAGCAGGATTAGGCATGAGTCAGGGGACAAAGCAAACCCAACAGGGAGCCCAGGTGCTGGAGGGGCCCTGTGGAGTTTTCCCACAAGGCTGGGCTGGCCAGCGATCCAGTCACTGGACAAGGGCTGCCCTGGGAAGGGTGAGGCCTGGGTGAGGTGGCCCTACAGCTGGGACCATCCCTGAAGGGGCTGAAGGCCAGCTGCCATCAGTGTTCCCTCATCAGCCAGGGTGACAAGTTGAAAAGGGATCTAGATCTGGGTGGCACACCACAGAACAGGGGTCAAGTCTTCATCTCGATTTTGCAAAGGCTTAGTGGGGGCAGTAAAGAACCAGTAAATGCTGAAATGTACAGTATTAATTTGCATAAGCAGTTCTAAATTTATGGGCTATGCTAAGAAATTCCCTTCACAAGTCTGAAGTTTAACTCCAGGAACACATTTTCCTTAAGAAACTTATTACAAATAGCATTACACTGCCAGTTATAGAGAATATATTTTTTTTAAGTAAACTTTATTTCAACTTCAAAAATAAAAAAAAAAACAGACAAAAGGCAGCTTAACAAATTATGGAAGCATTACTCTAAAAGATTCTGTCCTGGCACTTTTTTTTAATGTGGTAAAGAGTATCTCTTGAAATTGTGCTAAATATGTATGGATCACACAAATGTCCCAAAATAGATCATGATAAAGTACTGGGCAAATGCCATTCATACTCAGAGATATGATTTTCTATATATACCTAACCTACATCAATGTAATTAATATATTTATATATAATGCTATACACTGAAACGTAAAGAGAAAAATGAAGTGCCACTTGCACAAGGAGCAAGGTCAGCTTGGTGGAGCTGTGCCTAGGACAGAGATGAATTTGTAGAAGCAGATGAAAAATAAGTGGTAGCGGGGGATGAGGAGTGCAGGAAAGAGAGATAACGTATAAGTTAAAGAGTTTACGACGTATGGAATGATAGATTGGAGGGCTGGTAACTGAGATGAGTGACTACTGAGTTAGAAGGGAGCAGATTTCCCAGCACAACTTGCAGCCATTCAGAATCTGCTTTTATTTTACTTTTGCTCTGGGGAGAGAGTATTAAGTATTTAGGGTGACTGCCTACTCCTCATTGAGAGAAGCAAACCTAGAGAGAATTATTCTACCTTTGTGCCATATTCCAAATCCATCAACACCCCTGAAGACAAGTGGATGTAATTCTGGAAATGAAACACTTCTGCAAACCTCGTGATCTGGGGAGTTTGGGGGGAATGCCCTTCCTTTCTCACACTCCTGTCGACTTCTGCCACCCCAACGCCGAAGACCTGGATGGGACAGTTCCTCCTGAGGATGTGCCTAGGTGCAACAACACACCTACACGCTCTTTAAGAAACATTATTTCCCCGAGTGAGTCTTTTCCCAGCTGAGATGCTGAGAGGTCAACCCTGACCACCATGAATTAAGAGAAGGGGTGAAGAGAAATGCTGAGTGCTTTAAATTAAAAGGGAACTTATCAGACATCTTCATTTCCAAAAACCCACCAATCAGAAACAATGAATGATTTAAAAGAAAATATTAAGTATGATCAAGATCTATATCCAATAGTCTGGTAACATAAAACATAACAATATTAGCATTTTTAGAAGCTTCAAAAGTGCTTTAAAGTAACAAAAAAAAGTTCATCACCAAATCTGATGACTCCAAAAACTGCCCCAAACAAAAAAAAGCTTCAGGCTAAAATATCAGAAATGACTTAATAGTCTGTTTTATATATGCTTTATGCTAAAATCTATTGCTTCCATCTATTTTTCTCCCAACTCCATTCCTGAGTTCAGTGCTCCATGAAATTCCCCCTCTCTCAATTCTGGTTTTCCTGTCCCCTCTCCTCTTGCCAGTTTCTTGGGAAAGTAAGGTCTGGGATGAAAGGGTAAACCTTACACAACTCGTTGAACTGCTATGCTGGCTGGCAAAGAAACTGAAAAATCACAACCACGTTCCAGAAAGGTGGGGTGGGAAATAACTATGGCCACTGCTCTTCCTCTTTGTAATCAGATTCCATTTAGGTCCATTCTATCATTGCTTCAAGTAGCTGCCACAGGAAATACAACACAATGCCTGATGTCAGAAGGTCAACCTTGCCTTACCTGGCATTCATTTTCTACCTGCAGGAAAGTTCCTTTATCAGGGTATTAATTCTGGGTTCAAAAATCATTTTGCCTTGTAACTTTGTAGCCATTGCTCTATTACTTTCTAGCATCCAGTAGAGCGATGAGAAGTCTGAGGCAATTACTCACTCCTTTTCTTAAAATAAGAACTGTCACATCTACCAGGACATACCATTCATCCAGTGCAGTGCAGCATGCAGGTGACCTATAAACTAAGGACAATTTCCAGCAATGGACTTTATCTTAACCCTCTGGAACTGCTGTCATGAACACAGATGCTTAACATCCTTTATTTGATGCTCCATGCAGGTCTCCTTTCTTTATTCCACCTGGTAGTTTTGCTGAACGTGCTGTTTTTTTACTTTACCTTTGAGATTCCTAATTTTTGAGTCTTCCCAACATTCAGTACTACTACTGTCCTAATTATCAAAGCTTTGATTTTTATCTTTCATGAAAAATTATCTCTTCTAATCTGAGTAAGAGAATTACATTGTTTAGAAATTTCGTTCTCTGAATGTTCCCCCCAAGTTAAGCTGTTTTGTGTTCATCTCAGCCTGTTGTAACATGCTGTTCCTTTTCCTTATGTGTCAGGCGATCTTGTGTTGACCATACATTATGAGACATAAGGATAATTCATATATGTAGCTGCCCAGGATTTCCTCTGCACTTGTTTGTCCCTAAATATGCCTCCTCCTAAAGTGAGGTGGGACTCTGTGAAGATGGTAGGTGGAATTTATTTTAACGTGCATGGGCAGAGATCAGATGGGGAATCCCTGCTCAACTCAATGCCAATTTAGGAGTGTATTACCTGGAGTGGAGGCAGGAAGTGTAATTTTATTTTTCTCCAGGAGTTGCCCTTCTTTTTTGCCCTCTGTCTAGTAGATAGTTCAATTATCTCATGTCTTGCTCTGCTTTTCTCTCATGTGCCAACAGCCATACTGAGGCTCTGAACAGGAAGACTGTTAGCTTCCTTTAGAGAGTAATTTTCCAATTTAGCCTTGGTGGTAGGATGAGCAGCAACTGGCTCAGCTGCTCATTAGATGAACCATGAACCCACTCTTGCTGCCCATATCTGCAGAGTCCAAGCTAGGGACCATTCCAAGTTTAGGGCAAGGACTGCTGTCTCCCAAAACTTGTGTAACGCTGCCCTCGAGAGGCAGCTGCCCAGCCAGAAACTTTATTCTTCAGGGCCCCGTAGTGCTTTAAGGGCCTGTTTACAATCCAATAGATATTGGGTATATAGTGTGGGTCAAATGCTGTTCTAGATACTAGGACTATATTGTGGTTTAAAGAAATTAAACAACAACCCTGCTCTCATGTAGCTTAAAGACAATAAACAAGGAAATAAAGACATAATAAGATCATTTCAGGAGTGATGACGATGAATAAAATAAAATAGGGTAAATGTGATGAATGACAGTGTAGGTCAGGGAGGGAAGGGACATATCCTTTACACCTTGAAGCTTTTCCAAAAATGAGACAGAAACAGTGATGTACTGGGGGAAGGGCAATCCAAGCCAAGGAAAGGCAAAAACAAAGATCTTGAGAAAGGTACAACTGGAATCAAATCAAGGTCCACAGAGACAAGCCCTGCACAGCCATAAGGGCCATGTGACTACAGTGTAAAAAGCAAGGAAAAGAATGGCAAGGGATGTCAGAAAAAAGGGCTGGTTTAAGACAAGAACCAAGAAGAACATCTGTACAACAGGCTTTTTTTCTTTTTTAGGAAGCATTGGGGATCAAACCCAGGGACCTCATATAACCAAAACAGACACTCAACCACTGAGCTACACCTGCTCAGTTGTACAACAGGCTCTTGGTTACGATTACACCCTGTAAAATATCAAAGATATGAGAAAAGAGAAACAGAAAGAATAAAAGCTTTTAATTCATTTTTAGTTATCAATAAAATGAAAGAAGCAGAGTATGAAAAAATCCGCTATAAAATACAGGTTTTACCACAAAAATGTATTTCGTGGGTTAATATTTTAATATATATTTTTTAACAAAAAGAAAGCACTGATCATACTCAAAACCTTCTGTCTCTCCACATTTTAAAGTTTAATGGGTTAAAGATATCTAATCAAAGATTACATGTAGAACCAAAATTTTTTCATAGTTGAATTTTAAGTTATTCAAAATTAGTCAATAAACTGTATATAATGCTAATGATAAAGTTTCATATCTGGTATTTTCCTCCCCACTCTCCCAAATATTACCTAAAGGTCAGATTCTCTGGGTAACAGAAAAATGACAAATTTCAGAGACTACTCAAAAGTTTTCCATAAATTTCCCTGCTTTACTTTCAAAGCATTTCATTGAAATCTAACTTCTATTAAGTAATATTTAAACTCATTTGATAGAGATTACAGAAGGGAGAAAAGAAATATAATGCTTTATAGAAAGTAATTATTTCACACATTCTTTACAGATGATATAACAAGCAAACTGGAGGACTTTCATAGAAGATTACATCTTCACATGAGGTACTGTTTACTCAATAGAGCATTCACATAAAAATATAAAAAAAACCCTAATTAGACTAAGTTAATGGTTTACAAACTTAGGGCAGATCTAGAGAGACTTTCAAGCCGTTACACTGGCCCATTTTCTGTCCTACTTCCTCTTGATGGTAAGACTCTGTTTCATGTCAAGTTTAAAAATCAGATTTTATTATTGTATAGCTTTTAATCCTTATATTTTTATTTCCCTTTAAACTTTAGGGCTCAAGAAATATTTGTGTAATATTTAATATTTAAACTAATCTGAAAAGAAAAATTGACATGACCAAACATGAGCAATCAAGAAATTGGTCTAATATGCTCCTTTTATTAAGGTGACTTTTAATAAAAGAGCCATAATTTAATTAAAATTAAAAAGTACAAAATTAAACACAATCAGCTTTGTTCATATGAATATGCAAGCATCATTTCTAATTGTTTTTTTTCTATTTGCACAATTTAGAATACTTTAGTATTGTAAATGTCAATTACCTACATAACAGCAGGCATAATGCATAAAAGTACAAATGAGACTTCCCAGAATTCTATCATTGGCTCTATCTGCAAAGGGGTATAATGAAATTATATACAGTACATAAAGTTTCTGTCAAACTGAATATGGTCTTACGCCATTACTACTTTTACATTCCAATTTGGATTTTAATATAATCACCTTACAGATCTGAAATAAAAGCACTGCTTAATGGTTTCAGATGTATTTTGGTATTTAATATGTTTCAAGGCATCTTTACAAATAATAAATTATAATGAAGAGAACCTGTGATTAAAGCTTCTTATATGGACACAGGGGTGTTGACAGCAGGTTTTAACTGATACTGACAAAACAGCTAGGAATTAAAAGTCATAACCACTTCTAGATTTCTTTAAAACAAGCAAAATAAATAAAGTAGCACACAAAAAAGAACTTTAAGATAACCTTAATGGTCTAACAAACCTTCCAAATGGAAGAAAATGCAAAATAAAGCTGACATACCAAATTTAACTTATATCAATATGCTCTAGTACCACAATTTATCAGGGTATTTTGCTAACTGTCTGTAGAACCACCTAATACCAAAATATAATATAGTGGGTAAGCTTTGACCTCTAGATGGCTAAAGCCATGGTTTTCAAACACCATACTCTACTCGCAGCCATACACACACACGCAGAGTTGTGTGAACCTACAGCTTTATTGACATCTTCTGTGATGCTCTTTGCAATACTGGTATGTTCACAGGTTTGCTCCCTGTAATCAACATCAGCGCAGATAATCAATTTCCACAGAGAAATGTGTAGCTAACCCAAATTAAGACTATTAAATCTTCCACACATGGACTCAAATAGGAAGTATTTGTTTATAGTGAAAGCTATTTTTAAAAATATCTGCAGTCTTTTTGAAACACAAGGCACCAACAGGGAGCAGACATTCCAGCAGAGCAATTGTCCGAAAAAAAAAATGTACTTGATCAGAGTCCTCTGTCCTTTTTTAATGAGAATACTTCCTCCTTTTATGTCTATGCCACATCTTCTAGATAATCGGCAACATCACTGAGCTGGGATACAGTAAGGTCCTGCGTGAGGTCATCAAGCTTGGTTGTTCAAAAGAAAGAAAAGAGTCAGTGTCAGAATTCAAGTGGAGTACAAAATAATCTTAAAAACACACTGCTACAATTTAAATACTATTTTATACTCTTCAGACTGCTTTGTACTTAAATCTCATAAGATAGGTAGAAAAAACAGAAGGCTTGAGAAGTGATTTGCCTAAAATCATACGGCTAACTCAGTGCAAAGTTTTCTGGGTTCAATGTGTTGTTCTGGTTATACTCTCATGCTTCAAGTGGAAATATTTTTAAAAAGATACAACATCCTAGACATTATTCCAATTTAATCTAAAAAACTGAAAATAGTAAGAAAGTTAATAAAATTGCCTTATTTGGGTATGTCCCAAAGTGTGATTTCTGTTTACAGTAAACATTACTTTACGACTCGTCGGCTCTTTTAAAGCCTTTACCTACCTATTACACATTATTTAAATTCATTAGAATGTGTAATATTCTCATTTGAAAACGATTACGTGTGACGTTTCCATAAGATGACAGAGTGAATATGAAACATAAAGCATCACATGATACTTTAATAAAGTCTTAAATGAAGCCAAAGTCAGTGGACCTTTATAGAGAGGTAAACAAAATGATGACTCAAGGGACCTCTAGTTCAGAAATTTAACACAAATGAGTAATTACTGTTTTTGTTTAAACTCTAAAGTAGAAAACCACTATTAGCTAAAATATACACCTTCATTTCTATAAACTTCTTAAGATGATAATGGGGAAAAGAAATATTTAAGCATAATTGGGAGCTGAGAAAACATTATCTTTAGAGTTAGTGAAAAAACCATGGGTCAAACTACAGTCTCCAGAATATTGAAAATCCAGTTGGGGGTGTCCCGCTAGTAGATGAGAGAGGCCAGATCAATGGGGATGAAGGTGGATCATCTAGATAAAACTGCCATTACTTCCTAGACTAGACCATGGGCTGCAGCCACTCCCATTCACTGACATAATGCCTATGGCTGTTCTCCTGCTACACTGGCAGAGCTGAGTACTGTACCCACCTGGAAGAAGTCCAAGGCACCCCATGGCAGGTTTATGCTTAGAGTTCCTCTTCTGCCCATTCTTAATTCACAGCTAAGAGGAGTTTTGAATCAATGAGCTAAACAGCCATTGTCAAAAGTCCTTTACCTCACTTACACCTATTTTGAAAATATGGGAAAATACAGACAGGCTGACTTAAGAGTTGAACATTACATTAACTCTATTAAGAAAACTGACTGTTCAAACAATTCTTCTGTAAATCTTTTAGTATTAAGTATTTTAGGCCTCTTAAGATTATAATATAGAGTGAAAAGGTAAGACAAATTATTATATGCCTATAATGTGTCAGAAATTAAGAAAGGTACTTTAGATATTATCACATTTAACTTTCAAAACAATCTTACAAGACAGGTATAAATACTTCCAATTTGTGGATGAAGAAACAGAGCCTCAAAGGTTAAAGCTTGCTTATAAAACCAAAGTACAAAAAAGAATAAGAATTCCAACCCAGTTTTGCCGATTTAAGATTGTGTTGCTTTCATCATGACAGGCTGATTCTCTCAGAGACCATCTCTCGGCGTAACAATCACTCGATAGCCACTGCACTGGTAAGAGCTGCACCTCATTCTCAAAGTATTCACTTGCTGGCTTCAACATGAAAGGCAGAATCTGAACTGTGTATAAAAGCTTGATGTGGATATGAATATCTGATCCTGAGATGCTACCTTAGATCTCATAAACTAAGTATATTCTGTTCTCTGACTAAATAAAAAGGTCAAATGAGGATCTCAAATATGGACCCCTAATTTATATCGAGTCCATTTTTGCTTTTGCTATCTTGTTTCGTGTATTTTTCTAGCCTCAGCCCTGATTTGCCTGTTCAGATGCCACAACTAGACTCTTCCCTCTGCTATGACCAAATATTCTAGCCTCTAGTTATAGCTTCATGCCCTGTATTCATGGAGTACTCCTCATATGACTCAATTTTCTCCACTGACTTCAGTGATTATGACCTCTTGCCTACACTGTCCACAATTCTGACCTGAGTCCTGATGCATTATTCTACAGCTAGCAATGCTCTAGCAGAGTAGCACATAAACATTTCAGAAGCATTCAGTGACCAAAGTGAGTGGTGAGCTAAAACAATTTTATAATCTTTAGAGGTTCTTTTTAGACTTGGACCAGGTAACTGTGTCACAAACTCTTCACAATTTTCAACTAGTTTTAATGCTAGTTTGTCTAAATTTTTGAAGCTTTGTAAGTAAATCAAGGCAACAGATAAGCCAAAATAGCAATCTATAGGAATCGCATAAAACCATACTTTATCACTGGTATTGATGTCATCTATTTCCACAGAAAGGTCTTCCTCAATCTCTTCACCAATACTTAACTCGCTTTTTTCTGAGCGATGGCTGGTACTTATTTCAGAGGAAATAAAAAGATAAATAAGAAGTCTGAATATAAACAGCTAAAGATAGCACTATCATTCCTTATACTCTCAGATGTTTATTTTAGTCCTTTAAGTAAAATATAATAAAATATTAGATGTATCATTTATTTCATACATATTAATTCACTCGACCCTTAAAATAACTTGGCAAGGACAGCAGGACAAGCAATCGATTTAACAGATGAGAAAACTAAGGTTCATGATGAATGACTAGGGTCAAAATGGCAAGAAAAAAGCAAATTCAGATTTTAAAAATTTTGTCTACTATATCTCAAAAACCTTGTCCAATAAACTATTCTGTTAAAAAATAAACACAAGATTCAAACAGGGGGAAAATTGTCACATAAAACTGAGGCGTATCATTTAAAATTTCTAATCCTATACACAACAAATACTACTTCCAATTTATTAGCCAACTCATAGATTGTATTTATTCCTCATGTACATAACAAAGTTATCCAAAACAAAACATTGAGAAATGCCATCTGATTAAGAAAAACAATTTGAGAAGGCAATTTTTTAAAGTTGATTTCAGACAATTCCCATCACAAGGAATATGGCAACTTAAGTGCTTCTTAATGACTTTCAAGTCAATCCTTCATTGTTATTTATTTTATTCTTATCAAGTTTCCTGAACATCATATATATACTCATATTCTAATGTACATTTAAAAACACGCTCCAAAGCCAAATAGAAAATTCTGGATTACCTGTTACTCACCTTTGAGCAACATGAACAAGAAAATCAAATACACTAAAATAAGCACCAAATGTAATATTATCATACTTTCCTGGGTTCAAAAATTGTTTATAATTATAGATGTTGTCCAACTATTTTCCTTACCTATTAAAATCATCAACGTAGTCATCATCTTCTCCAGTCCCTGATAAGTTTTTAAAAAGACAGTATATTTATATACACACTTCACAATTTACCAATAATTAAATGTTTGCAAGCATGTTGCCTTCCAAAAAACCACTATATTACTGAATTGTGCTGCATCATTTGTATTTTTGGCATATATAATATAAAGGCAAATGACAAACTACCTAAGAAATAATGAACTTCTATAAGAGAAAAGTTTATGATTATACCATATCATAAAAATATGATGTCCTTTCATATTGAAAGCAAATCTTTGATAGCTACTAATAGGATGCAACAAAATCAAATTATAATCAACCTCCTTTATCATTTTTTTTTGATTAATGAGACTTTTCAACTTGATAATAGTTAACACATTAAAAAAATATATCACAAGGTGTAAAGAGGCAATAGAGCACCAGCAAATGAGAGCACAGACTTCAGACAGAACTGAGTTCAAATCCAGGGTCTACCACTCAACAAACAGGTGATCTTGGAAGTTATTTAACCGTTTCTGGCTCACAGTTTCCTCAGTTCTAAAGCAGGGTCCAAAGCACACAAATTGCATGGTTAACATAAGGATTAATATATGTTAAGTGCTTAACCTAGACCTTAGTATATGGTAAACTCTTACTAAAAACATAACAAGGAGGAGGGATGCTGATTAATGATCAAAGTTATAAGCTTCTAAAAGTACTTCAGTCTTTGGCAGAGTGGACTCCTTTAAGATTTACTGAAGGTTATACACAGCAAACTTATATATTATGTTTCATTTCCTCCCATGTCTTCTGAGGAATGGTTGAAGCAAACAGGGTTGTTAGCCTCAAGGAAAGACTTAGAGGCACAGGACAGCTGTCTTAAAATGTGAATGAATGACACGCAGAAGACATAAGTATTACTTGTGGCCAAGAGGGGAACAATGCAGACCATGAAGAAAAACTCTGGCTCAATAGAAAACAGTTCAAAGATGCTGCTGACAATGTGCCCTTGAGTGCCGCAAAGCCTAAGACCCGGGATATCTCTTCAGTCAGTTGTATAGTTAAGGAGATTCAAGTTCCAGATGGGCACTTAAATAAGGTGATTTGCTTACAATAAAATTCCAAGCTTTAATTTACTGAACTCACTTATCAAATATCTGAGTACTACTAGGTGCCAGGTAGTGTGCAAGGTCCCCTGGAGGCATAGCAAGAAGATGTTATCTCTGATCACAAGAGGCTAACATTCTAATGGGAAGAAAGAGGCAATGACAATTGAACAAACCCAATCTACTAAGTGGTTGGGAAGAACTCTCTGAGATAACAGCAAGTGCTAGGGCCTTGAGGTAGGGGAGTGTTTGGTGGTGTGACAAAAAGTCAGGAAGTTTTTATTACCATAGAATAATGAGTGTGGGGGTCAGGGTGGGGAAGACAAAAGGATTAAAGATCAGAAGGGTTTTGGCAGAAGCCAGATCATTTAGGGCCTGTAGGTAAAGGTGAGGATTTTAGCCTAAATGCAAAAGGAAACTAGTCAGAAGGGAGGTGGGCAGGAGTGAAAGGAAAACAGGGAAGTGATGTGATTCACATTTTTCCCTAAACACTGTGCAAAGAGAATAGGGGAAGAAAATGGTGTAGGGGAGACAAGACTGACAGAAAAGACAAGACTACTGCAGCAGCCAAGACCAGAAATGAGTGGGGTTAGACCTAGGGTGCAGACAATCGAGTTGCACATAAGTGCCCTCCAGGAGATAGGACAGGTGGACTACATGGGAGTGGGGAAGAGAGAATATCAGAAAATGAAGAAAACAAGAAATCAGAGCTACTGCTACGCCTAAACCCTTGTGACAATTAATCAGGAGTCCCTGAGAGTAATCAATAAGCACAGATCAAGTTCCCAGATTGCATTCCTCTCTATTCTCACTTTACTAAATGTTAATGCTGAACCTACTCAAACAAAGAGCCTATTTCCATTAGGAGCCTAGATGCCTCACTGCCTGGAAGAGAATGAGGTTTAGAAATCTTCTGATTAAACAAACCACCGATGTGGCTGGTTTGTAAGTACCAAGAAAAAATCAGTTGCAGCTACTAAAGTTGTGAGATAGCCTTCAAGGACCAACTGCTCTGTGTCCTCTAAATGTGAAGAACAATGTAGACAGCAGAAGTAAACATTTACCTAAGGCAGTAGAGACAGTTGTGGCAGCAGTTTGGCTTTAGAATAAGCTAAGTGAACTTCCTACCTCTCAGCACCTGTAGCCATATTCAAGGCACTAAGTATTTACTGAATAATGTGCAGGAAGACAAAACTGGATTTTGACTTCCTGGGGACAATATTGATAGCATTATTATAAATCAGAATCAAAATGTGTGAGTTTAGCAGAACATCTATTTCTTTAAACCAGGGGTTGGGAAACTATGGCCAATGGCCTAGTTCTGTATGGCCTGTGAGCTAAGAAAAGCTTTTACATGTTTACAGGGTTGTAAAAAAAACAAAGAAGAATATGTAAAAGAGATCCTATGTGGCTCATAAAGCCTAAAATATCTACTGTTTGGCCCCTCACAGAAAAATCTGCCAACCCCTGCTCTAAACGTGAAATATCAGACTATAACATTTCATTTGGGTGCCTCTGATTACTATTTGTCTATAATGGAGGCAATACCCAAACTAAAATAAGTTGTGCTCTAAAGCTTTATTTGTAAATTGTATCTTTCAAACTCAGAATCTATCTTCCCATTGAAATATTTAAGTAATGTGTAAATAATGTATAGGCAGTAAAACCCAGTGGTTGAGAGCATCAGCTTTGGCATCAGGATTTTAGGAGCTATATGATCTTTAGCAACTTACTTAACACAGGTTTTTCATCTGTAAAAATGGACATAATAACAAAACCTATCTCATAGGACAAGAATGAAATAATTTCTTGGTACAGTGCCAGGCCGATATCATTAACATTATCATTATCCTACGCTAGTCCACTAAGTTTATATACTATCCAAAGTAACTGGAATAATGTACATTTACATTAAAAAAAAAAAAAGGAAACAACATTCTTGCAATTCCATTGTACCAAACTAAACTGTTTATATAGAATCCTAATTTTTGGCAAAATGATCAACTACACAGCCTAGTGGATTGGTAATTCTTACTTG
>PVKH010005616.1:0-21901 GCA_004027955.1 Chaetophractus vellerosus | reverse complement strand
TTTGCAAGCTCTTGCATTTGTTTTCAATATGCTACCAAGTTGCTTGACTGTTTGAGGATCTTTAAGTATCCATATTTTTGTTATTCTGCTGGTTTATGTTTTACCACACTGAATTAGGTAGTGGCATGTGTTTTTATATCAAAATGTTTTTTACTGTTTGGTCTCTTTGTACATTTATTATGTGCCCCATAGCCTCATGAAATATATGAACATGTTGAGGCTGAAGATCACAGATTATAGTGTTAAGGTTGTTCAAAATCTCACCAATAAAAGGCATTACATCTCCAACCTGAACCTGAATGAAATGCCTGAGTTAGTTTTGATCTATTTTTATGAAAGTGTTGCAAGCCAAATCCTGGACTCCATCATTGGTTTCATGCAGGGATTCAAATAGCTTGTTTACAAAAGTCTTCAAAATTGCCAGTAGGTTCTCAAATATCTTAGATATCTACTAACTGCATGATATTTGGTGCAATAAGAGTTTATTATCTTTTTCTCTTTTCTGTTCACATAATCCTAATAGATCTTTCATAACAGTAACAAGAAATCTTTTCCACCCTCTTCATGCATTGCTCCACTAATGAAAACTATTGCCCAACAAAATGTTTTCAAATATTTCCATGACTTCTCTGTACCATTCAATTGGTTGTGAAGCTTCTCAGTCATTATTCTTTCTGTATCTACATAATACAGATGAATAAGATAAACTAATGTTTCTCTCATATTTTTATACACATTTAAGGAATCTGTATCTTTCATGAATTCTGTCATAACTTCTTCCTGATCATTTTTTCTACAATCAGTATTTCCCTTGATTTAGCCACATGACTAACCATTAATAAGCAGACCTTGGATAATACTGGCAACTTTAGCTGTCTCCTGGGAGAAACATCAAAATGTTGAGGTACAGAGGGCAATGGAAAGGCAGATATAGAGAATGGGCTCTCTCTATAGATGTCAGCTGCAAAGCAATTCAGTACTCAAGACAAGTTTTAAAGATATCATTTTCTTTCACTTCTGATACCCACAGCACATAGTGAAGGGTCACCGTCACTGTTTCCCTGAGATATAATCTTTTTATATAAGTTGACCATTTTCCTTAAGAATTGCAGAGAAACCAACAGAAATTTTAAATAATCTGATCTTCATTTTTCCCAAGTCAAATATTGGTATTTAAAGGAAGCATCTGTTTTAGCTGCATCATTGTCAGTGTAAATAATGTTACAAATTTTTCTGCACACTGACTTACACTCACACCAGCAACCTCAGTGAGTTAATTCAGAGACACATTTCACAACATTGGAATATTCAGGAATTTATAAATTAATGTGCTGATTAACTTTTTCTCAAAAATATATCTGCATGAAATCCAGTTAAGGAATCTGAACAATGCTTCTAATGTTTTATGTACAACTGGAGAATTTTGGGAATTTTGTCATAGTATTTCATAATAATATGAAGACTTTTACACATCCTATTTGCTCCTATAATGTCACTTAAAAATGTTGGCCAATGTTTCAGCTATTCTTTTTTCAGTATCTGAACAAGAATCATATTTAAAATTTCCTGACATACACCTTCTCCTTCTCTACAAAAGTTGGAATAGGTAACCTCTCTATAATGAGGCCATAAAATGTATTTTTTTATTCCTTCTTGTTGGTTCTTTGGAAGAATCTTCCAACTCTTTTTTATCATATTTTCCAAAATTTGTAGTCTATAGAAGTTTGTGTTCATATTCTATGAAAATTCCAAAACTGTGTCAACTCTTGTCCATGCATCAAGGTGCTCCTTTAAATGTGCCAATACATCGTGAGCCATTGTTTGCTGGTTTCCTTCTCCATAGAATAAATGATTCACCATATTGTTTAAAAGATTGATAATGAGTCTTTGGCTGAAATCTAGCCACTGATGAGCTGCATGGTCTGCTAACATGATGATTGCTGGCCTAGATTACCTACCTTGGAGACTGCCTCAACTTGTTCACATTCTTAGTCACATTATGGCCCTGGTTGAGGCCCATGGGCCATGGGGTTGTGCAGGGCCATGACACAATGGCTGCCATGGAAGAAGGGCAGATCTATGTTCTTGTGTGTGTAATATATTTCATAATAAGAGCTAAAATAATCTTTAAAATGTCAAGGACATTGTAAATATTAAACTTAGCTTACAGGAAAGCAGGCCAGAAATCAACAGACAGGTGCTGTCTGTAGTTAAACTTTTATTGGAAGCTTTGCATTTGGGGAAGTAAAGGGAAAATGGCTCAGTATCACTACTAGAAAGTGACTGAAAGTATCTCCTTGCTCTGTGGACTTAACATATTCCTAATATCCCAATGGGGAACAAGATTCAAGTCTTGAAACATAGGAACCACTTTTCAATTGGACTTCCAACTGTCTACTCAGAGAAAGTGATAAATCTGTTAGACAGAAAGTTTAAGTACAGATGGTAAGAGCCAGAATTTATATGTGGTTTATGTGTATGTGTGTGTGTGTGCATGTGTGTGTGTGTGTATGTGTGAGAAAAAGAGAGATTGTGGAGAGAGTTACATGGTGTATCATGGGAATTCAGGATCAAGCACTTCAGAAAGTTTCAGCAAATGACTTCTTTATCACTCACACAGCATAATGAGTTAAATTTAAGAAGGGGAGAGATCCCATTTTCCAGCTGCTTGTATCAGGGTCAGCTCTGCATGCCCCACTTCATGCTGTAGAGGAGAGACAAATCTGTGCTGCTCAAGGGCAGGGTATTTATACATCAAAGGAGCAGTGGGCCCTGCCACTGAGAGTTCCTGCTCTGTTAAGCAGCTAGAACTGCTTGATCTGATTTCAGGTTGCTCCATTAGACCTAACATGCTGCAGAATGGGAACATACTGAAATATCTGCACACAATACAGAAGTGGGGGAGGGGTAGATGAGGGCTGGTAAATGGTTGCTATGTTCTTCATGTTTTCCCCAGCACATATCCATGCCAAGGAACCTATAAAACAAGATTATAAAACACATGGTTAAGTCTATTGACAAGAAAAATAACCCAACACAATTAATTTTAATTAATTAATTAATTAATTAATTAGGTTACCTATCCTCCCCTTTCTGCTTGCTCTTGCTGTGTTCATTTCTCTGCATTCTTCTGTGCCTGCTCTGTCTCCCCCTCTTGCCATGATGCACCGAGCCAGGTCACCGTGCAGGTGGCTCTGCTCCATTCTTGGGCAGGTCTGCTTACGTTCACAGGTGGCTTCGCTTCTGCTCATGGGTGGATCTGCTCCATTTGTGGGTGACTTGCCCTGCCCATGGTGGCTCTGCCCCACCCATGGTGGCTTGCCCTTCTCAAGGTGGCCTGCCTGCTTTGGAGAGGTCCCCAGGAACCAAACCCAGGGCCTCCCATGTGGTGAACTGGCACCCTATCCACTGGGCTACAGCTGGCCCCCCACAATTAGTTTTATAAGTCAGAAGATTCTTATAAAATAAATACACAAACACACATATGTCCACATGTATACACTCAGAAACATACACTTTACAGTTAATAAAATGAAAGCATAACTTTTATTTTACAACAATAAGATATTATGAAACAAATCAGGTTGTATGGAGAAAAGTGTATATAAAATAAATGAAAACAGAAGTCTTAGGAACAAAATATATTCATTTAAATAAAAAATAAATGAAAAGCATTCTAGACTTTACATTCAAATGAAAATTTAGCTAGTTAGAAAATGATAATGAAAATGATTCCTAGTATGTAAAATAGATAAGAAAATAAGAAATATGAAAAGTTAATAAATGGAGAAAATGATTAGAGAATATGGGTAATGGATAATAAGGCAGCTATGGCTTTTGTAGTCTTTAATAAAGTACACAGAGTCTAATATTGTATATTTTGTTAGAAAATTTTAATTTTCAAAATTATAATAGATTGAATATTGAAATTGCTATAAGCATCTATTATTACAATAATATATAAATATAATTATATTACTATCATAAACATTTATGGAATTGAAATACTTTCTTTTAACTCAACACAAAAAAAGTAGCAGTAAGAAGATTGTAGGACATCTAAGCCATATTTCAATTAAGTAGTTATGTTTAGCAGATGAGAAAGTGGAATACTAATTTGAAAATGATAAAAACAATTTTGAGCAGGGGGAATGGTCATGAGAGTGCAGGAAGGAGAGAGATGTGATCTACAAATAGCAGAGATTTTCTTATCCTGGAAGTTGTTTAGGATAATGGACAATATTCCCTAGGGGAATAAAATCAAAGTTCTTTGACTGCAATAACTCAAGTCAATTCAATTATAGGATTTTTTTTCATGGTCTTGATTGTTTTATGAGTTGATGATATTCATTTGTTTTTGTTTAAGATTCTAGCACCAGTTCTTTAGGGTATATACAGGAGACATAAGTGCAAACTTTAAACAATCAGTTTCTTGTGACAGGAGAGAATTGAATAACATGTGCTTCTATCCCAAACAAAATATTCAATTATATTTTTATTTATATCCAAATATATTTTTAGTACAGGGACAATTTTACTATAAAAGTTGCAATATACTCATTATATTTTTTAAATATTAAGTTATGAGTCTAGACAACTCTCTTCAAGATACTAAAATAAGTGTTCATGTCAGAGAAATAAGCTCACTCTTTGATTGATCAATTCAGTCCTGTGGTCAATAATGTGGAGTCAAATCTCATGGAAGTTAACATAGGATAAATTGAGCTCAGTGGCACCAAGGAGACCTCCTTTTGCTATTCTACTACTTTGAATTAATGAGTACATTTTTATTCTTCCACTTGCAATACACTTACAAACAGAATAAACTTCTCATAAGCAAATTGACTGAGCATTGAATATGACAATTGAATCTGATCCCAGGAGAAAATGTAATGTTTTCTGTAAGGTTCTCTTTGATCTCACTTTTACAAAATTCCATTTAGTTAATTAATGTTGGGTTTTATTAGTGTTTAGGATGCCAAGGTGATCTGAGTAGGGAACCCTAGGGATGCTGCGGCAAGCTCTTCTCCTGAGATCAAACTGCATATACAAGTGCTTGTAATTTCTTCCTTTTAATAATTACTTTTAAATTATTATATTATTACACTTTAACAAGCCTCCTGACTTGCCCAGTACTGGGGATGAATAGGGAGGGAGAGTTCCTTTCTACTTTTCAAGATGGTAAATTTCAGCTACAGGAAATTGCTAAATACGGAATACAAAGCTGCTTTTCAAGTCATTTTTAATATTGTGTATGAGACAATTTAAATCTTTCCTCATTCCCTATGTGTTAATCTGCCCTTAATTTAATTACAAAAGTCTCATTGGGAAACAGAGTGATGCTTAAGTTAGGGAATTAGAATGCCTACCATCTCAAGAAGATGTCTCTGTGAAACCTATCTGATCAAAACAAAGCAATCGTTTTGAATCTAATTTATTGGTTAGTTCTGATGCCTTTTATATTTTTGTCTCAAACAAAAGTTCTTTGTTGTCATTGTTGTTTTCCCTGAGCACCATGCCTCACTTTATTAAAACAGAGCAGAATACAACACTGGGTCCATGTGATGTTTATGCTTATGTGTCAACCCAGCCAGGTAATTGTATCATTTTTCATCAAGCAAGCACTGGGCTAATTGTAATACAAGGTCATTTATGGGCTTTAGTCATCAATGACTTTACTGCATAGATGGCTGATTACATCTACACTCAACCAGGGAGATTGCTCTCAGTAGTGAATGACACTTTATTCAATCAGTTGAATGCCTTAAAAGAGGAAGAGATGTCAGCATTCTGAGAGAATTTCCCAGCTCATCTTTAGACAGCCAACATCTCCCAGAAACTTATCAAGGACCTTCATTGGGCTTTCTTCTGAGCCCCCGGTTTGCAGCCTGCCTGTGGAACCTGGAATTGTGCATCCCCATGGTCACATGAGAGACTCTTATAAAATCTCATACTATTTACAGATATCTCCTGTTGATTCTGTTTCCTTAGAGAATCCTGACTAATAGAGCTCACCATTAATATTTAATGAGAAAAGATACTATTTATAATATATATTAATCTAACCACCATTAAAAAGTCTGTTGTGATTTTATAATCTAATTCAAAATATTATACCTCACTACCCCTTGGCAAATCCTCTTCCTAATCTTTAAGTACAACAAACAAACAAAATTTAAAAAACAAAGAGGAAGCAGACTGGTTAGTAAATGCTAACTAAATTACTTAGATAATTGATTAGTGGATCATGATAGAGCTGAGATTTAAACCCCAACAAACCATGGACATGTAGAAATGAGTTATATATGTTAAAAGAAATTATTAGCCATGATATTATTTAGATGAGTCTATTTGACCAATTAACTCTTGTGGTAGCTTCCAATCCACATTTGGAAAGACACTCCAAAAAAGTCAAAGAACAGAGCAAGGTTTTATGGGGTAAATAAGAAAACTTAAAAATATTTGTTGGTTACTGTAAAATTCCTTTTTTCTTTTAAGAATTTGGTGAACTTACGGTTAGGTATGACATCTATTTGACATAGGGCTTCCCTAGATTTTATTATTCTTCTATTTTTTAATTTATTTTATTGTTTCACATTATTATTAAAAAGTTTTAGACTATGAAAAAGTTACATAAAAAATATAGGGGACTTCCATATACTCCAACCCCTTCCCCTCTCACATTTTCCCCTACTAATAACATCTTTTATTAGTGTAGTAAATTTGTTACACTTGCTGAACAAATATTGAAGCTTTGCTACTAACCATGGTCTATAGTTTACATTATGGTTTACACTTTGCACCGTACAATTTTATAGGTTTTGACAAAATGTATAATGTCCTGTATCCATTATTGTAATATCATACAGAACAATTCCACTGCCCCCAAAATGCCTCATGTTCCACCTATTCTTCCCTCACCCTCTCCTCAGAACCTTGGTAATCAATTTCTTTATATCAATGTTACAAGTTCCTCTTTAATACAATAATAATAAGTCTACTTTGGTCCATGATTGCATTTCCCCTTATGTTTGTTCATTCATCAATATTGATGACTTTGGGATTGTGATGCCCACTCTGCTTCAGATTGATAGGGGGTTAGATCTCATGTAGTAGATGAAGGAACTGTTTTGTTTACAGATGTAGATACCGTCTGTTTTTTTGTTTTTTTTTTGATGGGCTTTGTCCATCAACATCATTTTGTTAGTTGACCTGGGTTATTCCAATGAACTGGAGAGTAGGTGTTGGCTACAACTCTGCTGAAATTTAAGGCTCAACTGTCATATGAACAGACCAAAGATTTAAGTCTCTGGGACATGTATATAATGGGTATAGTGTTAATTATAGGTTAAAATTAATTGGATAGAAGAACCATGTGTAGGGAATTTATTAATGAGTATAACTCTTACATTGAGGAAATTGGTTAACATATATTACAAAATAAGGCCCACTGATAGGTTGCTAATTTCATGCAGTTGTGTGCCTTGCCTGTTGTGTCTAGATGTCTCTAGAGCTCTCAGGAGTCTCCCTGCTTGAGGCTTTGTTTACTGTGTCAGTTAGTGAGAACCTCCTGAGATGTGCATAAGTGTAACCTCTGAAATGACCTCCAACACTCTGAAATCTCTTAGCTGTAAAATTTCTTTTGTATTTAATGTTTTACCCTTTTTCCAAATGCACCACTAGACAGCTCTTGATAATATTCCCTCTATGCCAGGGAAGTCCATCCCTGTAATTCATGTCCCATGATGGGGGTAAGGCAGTGAGCTTACATGCTGAGTTTGGCTTAGAGAAAGGCCACATTTGAATACCAAGTAGGTTTTCAGGAGGTAACACTTTGGAATTAGATATTGCTAGGCTAAGTTTCAATTTTACAATAATAAGATTTAAAAGTACAAGCATTAATATCAAGGGCTGGGTTTTTGGTCTGTTTTAATTTATTTGGCACTGCCTATATACTCTAGAGATTCTTGCCACTCTACTGGAGAACATCCTAGGATGGGAATTTAATATTTTGTTGTTTATTTTGGGTGTCCCTAACCTCTGAAATAACACCCTACAACAACATGAATATATTCATATTTCATTGAGGCATGCTCCAGGTGCAGCTTCCCCACACAGCACCCCACCACTGACACATGCACCAGCATTCCTCCCCTGCCATAGTTGTAACATTTCTACAATCCAAAACCTCTCCCTAAACAAAGCTAAAAACTTTCCTGCATTTTGCCTTTCATCACTATAATATCTATTATCTTTTTATGTAAGTTTACAGTTTCTTCTGTTTCCACAGTGTCTTCTTTTTTTTTAAACATTATTTTCAAAGAAATTTTTAGGTTGCAGAAAATTTACATCAAAATTAAATGGAATTCCGATATAGCCCAGCCCCTCCTCCTCTCACATTTTCCCTTATTAATAAAATCTTACATTTGTATTGTACTTTTGTTACAATTGATGAGCAAATATTGAAGCTTTGCTACTCACCATACATTTTTTACATTATGGTTTACACATTGCACTGTGCAATTTTAAAAGGTTTTGGCAAAATGTAATGGGTGGTATCTATCATTGCAAAATCATTCAGAACAATTCTAATGCACTAAAAATATCTTACATTCCATTATGTTTATCCTTGTACCAAGATATTCAACACCACAAGCTATTAGGGAAATGCAAATCAAAACTACAATAAGATATCATCTTACACTTATTAGACTGCCTACTATTTAAAAACAGAAAACTACAAGTGTTGGAGAGGATGTGGTGGAATCGGAACATTCCTCCACTGCTGGTGAGAATGGTGCAGCTATTTAGGAGAACAGTTTGGTTGTTCCTCAGGAAACTAAATAATTTCCATATGATCCAACAATCCAACTTCTTGGTATATACCCAGAAAAATTGAATGCAGGGACACAGATACATGCACACTAATGTTCATAGTGGCATTATTCACTATTGCTATAATTTGGAAGCCACTCAAGTGTCCATCAATAGATAAATAGATAAGAAAAATGTGGTATATACATACAATTGAATTTTACTCAGCTGTAAGGAGGAATGAAGTATTGACACATTTGATAAGATGGATGAATTTTTGTTTTTACATATCCCCCCCTTCTGCTTGTTCTTGCTGTGTTCATTTTTTGCATTCTTCTGTGTCTGCTTTGTCTCCCCCACTGCAGTGATGTGCCAAGTCAGCTCACCAGTGAGCAATAGCTTTGCCCACTTGTGGGCTGCTTGCCCTGCTGGTGGGAGACTCTGCTCTGCTCGTGGGTGGCTCTGTTCTACTCGTGAATGACTTGCCTTGCCCATGGTGGCTTTGCCCTGCCCATAGTGGCTTTTTGCCCTGCCCACAGCAGCCCTGCCTCACCCATGGCAGTTTGCCCTCTCAAGGTGGTCTGCCCCACTCAGATAGGCCCCCAGGAACTGCCCTGGACCTCCCATGTGGTGTACCAGTGCCCTATCCACTTGGCTACAGTCAGCCCCTACAAGGATGAATTTTGATGACCTTTTGTTGACTGTAGTAAGCCAGTCACTAAGGAAAAATGTTGCATGGCCTCAGTGGTATGGCCTTAGCATATTCAGAAGACTCACAATGATAGAAGATAAGTTATCTGAAGACAGAAAGGAAGTAGAGTGTGATGAGCTGATGCTCAATATGTGCAGAATATATGATCAGGAGGAAGGGGTTAGTTTGGCAGTGGATGAGGTTGATGGTGGTGTAGGGATGTGAGTGAGGTACATACTGCTGGAATATGAGAGTGAGCAGTTTTGGGGAGATGGGTAGGACTATCAATGGAATTGGTGAAAAGGTTGGAGGAACTGGTGAACTCAGGGATTTATAGGTCTTTGGTCAAAAATACAATTGTGTCAATGTTCTTTTGGCAAATATGGCAGGGGTGGGTCACTGGTGAAGGTATCAGTGGTGGGAGGATATGTGGGAAAGGGTGTACCTTTGGCATGGTTTTACGGAAATGAATGTGTCTATCATTTCATAGGGTATTATATCAGTCAGTGTAGACTTACACAATAAACAAGATATAAAATTCCCATCTTGATGCATCCTGCTACATTCTCAAATAGAGGGACATGAATCTCTCTATTCATGAATTGAGAATCATATTTCACTACCATCTCAGGAATTGATTGTCTTTGTGAAAAATATATTCTTGAGAATTTTAGGAAGGATACAGTGTGTCCACACATAAGCGATCCAAATTTGAGAATACTTGGAAAAAATATGGAATTTACTACTGATAAAATTATATACAGAAAGTCCTGGAGACCCATCAGAGTCAAATCCTGTACCCTACTACCTCTTTGAACAGTCTCCTGATATCTTTTGAAGTTTGAAATCTCAACCAAGGCAGCTGATGCTGAGAACCAACCAAGCCACTTGTTCATTAAGTTTGAAACAATACAAAATAAATCCCACCTGTCTTAAACCCTCCCTTAAATGTGGACAAGCCAATAAGTAGGACTCAAAATAACTTCCTTTTTATATCTCTAAAAAGTGTTTTTCATCCATATGACCCTGAAGATCATACATTTGATGAAGCCCTGAAGGATACATTTTCTCTATTTTATGATTATATAGCTCTTCAATTATTTGCCTATTTTTTTTTACTGATTCATCAGTGCTTTTATTCTTGGTTTCTAAAATTTTTGGAAAAGTTACAAGTTAAAGTTGAAAAATTAAAAAATAATAAAATAATATTTTTAAAGTTTCATTTTAATATAATAACAATGGTATAAAAATAAAAACAAGTTAAATATATTTCTCTAATTATCATGTTTTTCCATATAATTTTTATTTTTATGTAATCAAAGTTCATTAATGTTTTTAGTGCTCTCTCAATACCGAGATGTAGAAAAACCTTCCCCATATTAATTATACTTATTTACATTCCCACCAGAAATGAGAATTCCAGTGGTCCATAAGTCACATCCCTTCAATTTTGACAATGTATAGATTAACTTACATTTTTTTCATGACTCCTAACAAAGAAGGGTTACAACTATGGCAGGCGAAGATCAATGGGGTGGGGTGTCAATGATGGGGGATATATGGGAGGATATTTACCTGGGCATACATATAAGGTACATAAAAATGTTCAAATATTCCTGGAGCATTGCCACAGTGAGTGGAGATTTACACAAATGAAAGATAATTGAATTCCATCCTGGAGAGCTCTACCACATTCTCCAATGGAACAGCAACAATCCCCCAAGTGCAGGGGCAATGACTATTTAAGAAGGATGGTCCATTGATGAGACACTGATGTTGGCAACTATGTTTGCGAGCCTTTTGCTCTTGAATTTGCAACATAGCCTATTGTTGGAGAAAGCCTAGGAGTTGCCTCCTGAGAGCCTCCTTGTTGCTCAAATGTGGTCTCTCTCTAAACCAAACACAGCATATAAATGCATTACCTTATCCCCAACTTGGGACATGAATCCCAGGGATGAGCCTCCCTGTCATTGAGGGATTACTACCAAGCACCAGCAGGTGATACAACTGGAAAAAAGACCTCGAATAAAAGGGGGAAAAGGTAAAGACAAATGAGTGTATATGGCTAAGAGACTTCAAAGTGAGTCAGGAGATCATCAGAGAGGTAATGCTTATGAATGTCTCAGCAGGATCTCATAGATGGCCAAGGTAGATACTACCCTAAATAGTGGGGCTCCTGAGTGATCTGGAGATACCCAGGTCCTATGGTCATGTCAGATAGCTCCAGAGTTTGGTGCATTGCTAGTGGTCCCTACATTGGAGTTTATGCTCCTGAGTGTGACAGAATTGGATTCAGGTGTAACATCTCTACATATGCCTCTTCTGTCCCTTTTAATTTGACCTATATTTGTTGCTGGAGTTGGTAGGTGTATGTTAAAGAGACTTTAATTTCTGGGCTGACCATGTGCCAGCTGGGCCCTGAAATTCAATGAAGTTGCAATACCTACTCTCCAGTTCATTTGACTCTCCCAGGACAACTAACAATAAGATGATGATGGACAGTGACCATCCCAAGGAACTGAGAGAGTCTGCAAGCAAGATAGTCTCATCCATCTACCCCAAGGGATCAGAGCCTCCTCTAAATTAGAGGTGGAGTAGGCAACACCATCCCAGAATCCTCAGGATTGGGGAATGAACTATGGACTAAAATAGACTTACTGATATTCTACTATAGACTTATGGTGATTCTAGCAATGGAAATAACTATATCATTAATGTGGAGGCAGTGGCCACTAGAGGTTCTGAGGGCAGGGAGCAGGAAATACAGGTAAAATATGGGGACATTGTGGGGACTTGGGAAATTTCCTGAAGGACAATAGATACAGGCCATTATATATGTTGCCATAACCTACAAAATTGTGTGGGAGAGAGTGTAAGCTGCAATGTAAACTATAATCCATGCTTTGTGGCAATGTTTTAAAATGTTTTCATCAATTGTAAAGAATGTACCACATTAATGAAAGATGTTGTTAATGTGGGAAAATGTGGGAGGTGTAGGAAGCAGGGTGTATGAGAATCACCTATATTTTTATGTAACATTTATGTAATCTAAATACCTTTTTAAAAAAATTTAAAAATATATCAAAAAAATTTACATTTTTTTCATGACTCCTAACAAAGTTGAGTAACCTTTCATATTTACTGTTTGCATAGCTCTGTGAAGTGCATATTCAATCAATGTTGACCATGTTTCTATTGGTATGAATGTCTTTTAAAATTATTGACATAAAATTTTATTATATATTGTGGATATGTGTCAGTTCGGCATTTTATTCAAACCTCTTATCAAACCATTTGAGTTGTCTTTTCACTCTTTTAATAATTCCTGCTGATGACTATCAGTGATTAACTTTAAAATAACTCATTTTATGTTTTCTTCATACATTTAACATCTTATATATCCTTCAATAAACAAAGTTGTCCAGACAGCCTTCTATGCTTTCTCCTAAAACGTTTTTTCTTTTTACCTTTCATATTTAGACTTACATCCATCCACAATTAAATTTTTTTGTGTGTTGTGAATTGGGAGTCAATATTATTTTTTCAAATTTGAAATCAATCTAACTCAGTGCCATCCTGGAAAGACTGCATTAAATCATCTGCATATACATATAATATATATTTTTGTCTATATACAAACAATGCCACACTGTCTTAGTCACTTTAATAGAGCACTGAACATTTGACACACAGTGTCTACCAGCTTAGTTCTTCAAAATTGCCTTGATTACTCTCAGACATTTGACATTCTTTGTCAAGCTTCTCAATTTAAAAAATACTGACATTTTGATTGTGATTGGATTTAATGTATAGACAATATCAAAAGAGAATTGTGATATTTAAAATATTGCATTTTCTAATACATAAACATAGTGCAGTTCTCCATTTAATTAGGTATTCTTTCATTCCTCTCAATAATATTTTGTAGTGTTAATTGCAGAGGTTTTATATATCATTTCTTGTATTTCTTACTAGAAATTTTATTTTTTGATGAAACTGTAAATGGTATCATTTTTATATAAATATAATTTTAATATTTTTGACTTAGTGATTATTTAGTAGTATATTATTCAATTTCAAAACAGTGAGTAATTTTTAAAATTATTGTTTGTTTTTCTCTAATTTGTTGTTAAGTTCTACCATGGCTAGATAATATACTCTGAAGTACTTTTTACTTTGTTGAATTGTGCTTTATGGGTCTACATATGATTAATTTTTCATATCACTTTTCCATGTTGGGTACAGTGCTCAACTTGCATCATTTATTTCTATTTTCCTTATTGTTATCATGAACTTCTTTATTTCTGTTAATTTCTTATCTGCTTATTGTGACATAATATTAATGAAATATTTTTTCACATTATTATTGTAGATGTGCCTATTTCATTTCTGTTTTAAACTCTGTCAATTTTCCCTGATAAATTTTGAATTTGTGTTATTAGGCTCATACAGTACCACCATGTATTTAGCTGCAGTGCTGTGGAAAGAAGAGCAATATGACCCAGGTGGTACTGTAAGGAATTGCTATAGAGAGGGGATTTTAGATTCAAGTGCCTTTGGTTGATGCAGATAGGCTTGGACTGTGGTTTCAGAGTAATGTACTTGGAGGTTTAGAGCCTTCATCCATGTCCATGCACCTCTTCTCATCATGGAGCAGTCTTTATATGTGAAAGGCAGAATATCTTTGACACCACATTGTGTGATTCTTTCATGAGCTCAACAGATATCCCCCAACCTGACCTCTTGATTTCACTAAGTTTGGAAGCAGAGGTACTGTTTATTACTTGTGAAGTTCAGGGTGAACTGCAACATGTATATTATATTACGTATATTGTTTTCATCTTTTGGCAATTGTGAATAATGCTGTTATGAACATCGGTGTTCAAATATCAATTTGAGTCCCTGCTTTCAAATCTTTTGGATATACAAGATGGCTTTGGCTATTTGGTGTCCCTTGCCCTTCCATGTAAGTTTAATGATTGCCTTTTCCATTTCTACAAAGAAGGTTGTTGGAAATATGATTGGGATTGTGTTGAATCTATAAATTGCTTGGGGTTTTATTGACATCTAAATAATATTTAGTCTTCTAGTCCATGAAAACAGAATGTCCTTTCATCTATTTGCTCCTTCTTTGATTTCTTTTAGCAATGTTTATTAGATATCTGTGCATAATTCCTTCACATTTTGGCTTAGATTTATTCTTTTAGTTGCTATTATGAGTGGAATTTTTTTCCAAAATTTTATTAATTACTAGTGTATTGAAACACTACTCATTTTGGGCTGTTGATATTGGACCCTTCTACTTTTCTGAATTTATTAATTAGCCCCAGGAGCCTTGTTAAGAATTTTGCAAGATTTTCTGTATATAGGATTTATCCTCTGCATATAGGGGAAGTTTTACTTCTTCCTTTCCAACTTGGATGTGTTTTATCTCTTTTTCTTGACTAATTAACTAATTATTCTGGCAAGAACATTCATTATAATCCATTAAAATATTGAATAACAGTGGGCATCCTTGTCTTGTTCCTAGTCTTAGAGAGAAAAACATTGTCTTTTAAAATTAGGTATGGTATTAACTGTGAATTTTTTCATATATGCTCTTTTTCATATTTCAGGAATTGGATCTTTGAGTGGCTGAGATTTATGAGATAAACATATGTTTTATTTTTTCTTACCAAAGGCAGAAGCCATGTGTTGAAGCAAAATGGCAAGAAATCTCTGCTTGATCTCTCTTTCCTGGGCTTCCTCTTCCTCTTAAGGATTTGTGGGGTTTAGCTGTAAGACATCAGGCAAATGGCACATTTCTTTCTGGGGCCCAGGATCAAAAATGACAGAGCTCTATTGTGCTTTCCTCTGAAAAAACTCTAAGAACAACTTTTGAAAATTGTGTAAGAACTTAAAAGGTTTTAAACAAAATTTGGCACTGCATTAATTTTTTTCTCCTCTACTCTCATTCACAAAATAAATTCCCTTTATTTATTGAATATGCTATTCACTAGATTGGAAAAAGTTGGAGGATAATTAAATTGGTTGAATTTTTTTGGAAAAATGATATGGTGATACATTGGGGGAGATTTAGAGATACCCCTATTCTTGGTCTTGTATTTGTTTATAGAGACTTTCCCAAATGTGGCGCAAATTTTAAAGTCTAATGTAAACTATAGACTATGGTTAGTAGCAATGCTTCAATATGTGTCCATCAGTTGTAACAAATATACCACAGTAATGAAAGATGCTGTTAATGAGGGAAAGTGGGGGAGGCAGAGTGGATGGGTTATATGGGAATCCTCTTTATTTTTTCTGTAACCTTTATGTAATCAAAACTTCTTTAGGGGCCGGCTGTAGCCCAGTGAATAGGGCACCGGTACACCACATGGTAGGCCCCAGGTTTGGTTCCCAGGGACCTCTCCAAGTGGGCAGACCACCTTGAGGGGTCAAGCCACCATGGGTGGGGCAAAGCCACCATGGGCAGGGCAAAAAGCCTTGACAGGCAGAGCAAGCTGCCCATGAACAAAGCCAATCCACCTGCGGAAAAAAATGGAGCCAAGCCACCCGCGAAAAATGGAACCGAGCCACCAGTGAAACCAAACAAAGCTGCCCACGAGCTGTGCAAGCCGCCTACATGGTGGGCCAGCTCAGCATGTCACCACAATGAGGGGAGACAAAAAAAGCAGACATAGAAGAACACAAAAAAATGAACATACAGCAAGAGCAAGCAGAAAGGGGGGATGTAACAAAAAAAAACTTCTTTAAAAGTAAAAATGAATAGATTTTAAAATAAATGACAGAGCTCTCTCTCTTGTGATGTCTTCTTGATTCAGTGTCCATTTGCACCTGCTCACCAAGGGAGTGGGGACTCAAACTGAGTCACACTTTACTGATGTGGTCAAACCAAAAGCCCTAAATTAATTCTCTCAAGTAAATTCAAATCCTTTGCATTTAATATAATCAAAGGACAGCACTCCCAGAAGAATAGATTATTTTGCAAACATAGTCTTTCTTTTTTTTTGGGATTCATAAAATAATCTCAAACTGAAATATATGGCTTTACTAATAGGGTGATATTGGCCTGATAGAATATCTTAAGAAGTGATTCCACCTGTTCAATTATTTGTAAGAAATTAAGCAAGATTGGTGTTAATTATTCATGGAATGTATGATTAAATTTAACAGTGTATCCTTTGCTAGGGAAATGACAAACACATCTTGTGGCCATCTCCCAGTCCTTGCATACACCTACTCCTTTTCTGTTGTGTGTAGATGTTTCAGTGTGTTCTTATTCTGCAGCCAGAGGGAGCTTTAGGTCTAATGTAACCAGTTGACCATACCTCAAGACTGAAAGAAGGAATAAGCAGTTCTAGCAGCTTATCAGGTTGGGATCTCTCCATGGCATGCCTCTTCTCCCTAGAGTACAAAAATAGCCACTCTTGGACAGCACAGTAACCTCTCCTCTCTGACATGAAGTGGGTTGAGATGAGCTTCCATCTATAGACCTTGACATGAGCAGTTGTCCTCCTTGAGGGACCAGCTCTAATGGGTCTCTTCTCCACTCTTTTGGACACTTTGTGGTATGTAAATTAGAAAAAGGTCATTTGTTTAGAATGCCTGTTGTGCCTGTTCCTGAGTTCTCATTATATATTCTATAGCAAGTCATTCCATAGTATTTTGGCATAGTGAGCAGGGTGCACAGGGAACTATGGAGTAATATGCTTTTTGTCCTTTCTTTTAATTGCTTTTTAGTACCCCTTGTACAGGAGCATCTTGGGAAACACAAGATGAATGGCTTTTTGGGTTAAACTGTAGGTTACTCTTCCCTACCACCTCAGGTAGAGGTACCAACCTGAAGTTAGGATACTTAAGATGTATGAAAGAAGGGCAGTGATAAATGAGACATTGAGAACCCCCTCCCCCATGAATGCTTGGGAGTTGGCTAGCTTGTACTGCATTGAGATTAGTCAGGTTGGGAAACCACTGTGGAGCATACACTCCTCTAGCTCATGTCTTTTTTATGTCTCTTCTCATTCTGGAAACAGGCATACCTGAAATCACACCACCAAGGCTGATGTTGAGGTTAGTATGAGGCTGATCAGAATTATGGAGACTACTGTGCCCGAAGTTAGGGTAGATCAGGGATGAAAAGAAATGTATGCACTTTTATGGAAAAGACATGAAATGTGAAAGATAGTTATGGAGAGAATCCTGGATAGGATATTTTCTTGTGGCTGTCCAGATTTATGATATGAGTGTCACTACCAACCTGATCAACTAGGCTGAGTGGAGGAGTCTTGACTGCCTCATGTCCGACCTCTTCCTCCAAAAATCTTAGTTGAAGATAAGGGAGGGGACTTTGAGAATTGGAAAAGAATAGCTAATAGTGAGCCTCGAGGTTCCATGATATGCTCCCTAATCTCAAAAAATTCTGGCAATGATTATTAGGCAGGTGACAGACCAAGTAATACCACATTCCCATCTTCTTGCCACATTGCCCAATATTGACTATACTGCTTCCCTGGTGGGGAAAATAACATTGTTAGATTCTTAAAGGACATTCAATCTGAAGGTATCCTCTGCTCCACCATTGATACCTGTGATAACCCAGTGTCACCAGTGAAGGAGGCAAATGGATATTGGCTAAATATACACTATCAGTACTTGAATGAAGAAGTGCCCCCTTTGGAATATATGGTCCCAGACATTGTGATGCTCATGGAAGCCATAATGGTCTCTACTGTAATTGGTATGTGATCTTTGATCAAGTTATTGGATTTTTTCTCCATCCCACTGCAGGAGGAAGACCAGGATTCATTTGCTTTCCAGTGTCAAGGCTTACAGCATACCCCTACTCTCTGCTACCAATGGATAGGACAGGATTTGAGTAAGCCACCTGTACCCAGAGGACCCCATGTGTTCCATTATATTGATGACACCATGTTGGTGGGCCAGAGCAGGGAACAAACCACTACATATGACACACATTGCTAACTGGATGTAGAAAGTCCAGCTGTGCCACAAATCCTGACAAGATGCAAGGTCCAGCCTAGCAGGTCGCCTTCATAGGTAGCTGTGTTGGTTAGGCTAATGTGTCAACTAGTCCAGATAATGTTTCCCAGTTTTTGGTCAAGAAAGCACTGGACTAATTGTAATGCAAGGGAATTTCATGGACTTTAATCATCAGTGATTTGACTGCATATATGGCTGATTACATCAAAAACTAACTGAGGAGATTACCATCAGCAATGAGTGATGGTTCATCCAAACAATTGAAGGCCTTAAAAGAGAAGTGATTTCAGCATTCAAAGAGATAGGTTGCATCTCTATTTCAGATAGCCAGAGCCTGTTGAGGAGCTCATTGAGGACCTTTTTAGAGTCCCAGGCTTCCAGCCACCCCTACAGAATTTGGACTTGTGCATTCCCATGGTCATGTGAGACAATTTGATAAAATCTCATACATTTACAAATGTCTCCTGTCAGTTCTGTATCCCTAGACAACCCTAACTAATACAGCTTGATACCAAGAGTGGTTCTTGAGAAACAGGATATTATTTCTGAATTGCTTCTGGGATTTGTGCAATTGACACTCTACTCTGATTAGATTCAAGGGCACCAATGTCTCTGTTTCCAATAATTAAAGGCCACTGATTGTTCATGGCCTGAGTTGGCAATAGAGATATACAAAATATCATCACTGGATATGACTACATCCATGTTTTTAGGAGGCAAGACTATGGGTTACAGTGTTTTTAACACCTTAACAGAGTTTTCTGGGGTTAAAAGTTACAGTGATGTTGGCTGGCTTTTCCTCAGTATGCTGGATCAAGTTGTCAAAGAAAGATACAAGCTGATGGCTTAAAATTTGTAACTTAAGTGCTGCATGAATGAAGTAAAAGTTTCTATGTGTTCTCTGAAAGAAAATGTTGTTTCATCCAGTCACAGAATTGTGATCTTTGAAAGCTAAACCTGGTGTCTCATTGTGTGAGTAGTAAAGTTACAATGGACACTAAAATCTCAACCTTGCAAGGTGTCTGCTGTTAAAGTGATCACATTGATTGGAAAGGAGTGGAATCCTGGGGAATGGGATAGATAAATATGGCTTGATGATGATGGCAATGGGCCACTGAAACCCCAAATATTGCTGAGATTTGTCAAATGAACCTATAATGGTCTGCCTTGAGAAGACAGCCAAACATCCTCCTCACCACTCTGAGGAGTTGATCACCCAAACTCCACCATGCCCTGAGGATACAACCACCCAACCTCCAGTTTTCCCCCAAGACATCAGCTAACAGAAATCAAGTCTGACCCAGAGGAACCTTCCATCAAACTCCCACCTGAAGAGATTAATCCTGTCTCACCAGATGAAATTGTGACAGAATGCACTGAGGTAATTGGTTTGCAAGGCACTTTTAAAATGTCTCCTTACCCAACTCCACCATGATCCTTCCTTCCAGGACTATAACAAGACCCCAAAGATGATGTACAAAGTGTGACCCATGAAGAAATACACTCCAAAAGAACTACATGGCTTTTCAAATTTATATAGAGTGTAACCAGGGGAATATGTGTGTGAATGGATATTAGTGGTGTGAGATAATGGTTGAAGGAATATAAAGTCGCATCAGGCTGAATTTATTGATATGGACACACTAAACAGAGATTCTGGATTCAATATTGTAGCTAGAGGGATTAGAAAGTGCATTAACACTTTGTTCATGTGGTTGGCTGAAACATGTACTAAAAGATGACTGATTTAGCCTGAGGTAGAGATTCCAAACTTGCCCTTTGACCAGGGTAACTGTGCATTAGGGAAAAAGAAATGATCAGACATTTCAGGGATTATTGGACACTGGCTCAGAAGTGACATTAATTCCAGGAGACCCACAACATTACCAGTCACAGTGAGGGCAATATAGAGGTCAGGTGATCAATGGAACATTAGCTCAGGTCTGTCTCACAGTGGTTCCAGTGGGCCTCTGGATCCATTTTGTGGATCCAGTAGAAGTATGCATAATTGGAATAAACATCATTGGATTCCCCCTGTTATACAATCCCATGCTTTGTACAATCCATTCAAAATGTACACTCAGTGATTTTTCATTTTTATCACAAACTTCTGTTTTCATCACCTCACTCAATTTTAGAACATTTTCATTAGTTTGATAGGAAAAAAAACATGGATCTTAAAAAAAAACATGTACTTTTATATCACCTATTGTTGTCCCTTAGTATTGGAAAAATATCTTCTTGCCATTACTGCAAAATATTGCAATATTAAGCTAAATTAGTTGTAATTTTCCCATGTATCACTATATTCTCAGCATTTTGTAAAAGAAGACCAATTATATTTATCCTATTAACCAGTCTTCATGCACCACCGAAATCACTATGTTATACATACCCTAGTTTATTCTCTAATTTCCTTTCAATTGACAGTTATATCCACATATTAATCCTGTCATCCACAATCACATTTATAAATAAGCATGATTATTATACTTATTCAAATGTGTTACTTTGAACTCCATTCATTTTTACACTTTTACAACTAATCTTATTAATATTGACATATACATTAGGCATCACCTCCCATTCTCAACCTACCTTCTCTTTCCTAGTAACTCATACTCTAGAGTTTACCTCCATGAGTTTATGCATCAAATTTAGTTCATATTAGTGAAATGGTACAGTATTTGTCAATTTGTGTTTGGATTATTTCACTTAATATAATTTCCTCTAGGTTCATCCACGTTGTCATATGCATCCCAATTTCATTGCTTACAGCTGAGTAATATTCCACTGTGTGTATGTACCACATTTTGTTTATCCATTCATCCATTGATGGACACTTGGACTGGTTCCATATTTTAGCAATTGTGAATAGTGCTACTATGAACATTGATGTGCAAATGTCAGTTCACATCGTTGTTTTCATTTCTTTTGAATACATCCCTAATAACAGGATTGTTGGTCGTTAAGAAGTTCTATATTCAACTTCTTTGGGTATTACCAAACTGTCTTCCACAAATGCTGTACCATTCTACATTCTCACTAACATAGGAGGAGTCTTCGTGTTTCTCCACACCTTTCCAGCACTTGTATTTTTATGTTTTTTTTTTCATAATAGCCATTCTAAAAAGTGTGACATGGTATCTCATTGTAGTTTCCTTTATATGCATAACATGCATTTCCTTTATAGCTAATGAAGTTGAGCATTTTTTCATGAGCTTTTTGGCCATGTGTATTTCCTCTTTTGAGAAATGTCTATTCAAGTATTTTGTGCATTTTTAAGTGGGTTGCTTTTTTTATTAGTGAATTGTATGATCTCTATGTACAACAAAGATATCAAACCTTAATTGGCTATGTATTTTTGAAATATTTTCTCCATTGAGTAGGCTGCTT